>CAUYPK010062728.1:0-10795 GCA_963574355.1 Loris lydekkerianus | reverse complement strand
GAAGGCTATAACCCAATTATACCACAAGACTATGAGGAAAGGACCAAGGAAGGGGAAGGGAGGGGGGAGGTTTGGGTGGAGGGAGGGTGATGGGTTGGGCCACATCTATGGTGCATATTTTTATCTATAATAAAAAAAAATAAATTAAAAAAAAAAAAAGAAGACTTTGCATTTAAAACATAAGGCTTGGCAGACAGTAAGAATCTAATAAGTAGGCTGGCTCATGCCTGTTATCCCAGCACTTTGGGAAACCAAGGCAGGAGGATCACTTGAGGTCAGGAGTTCATGACTGGTCTGAGCAATATAGCAAGAACCCATCTCTACAAAATTATAGGCAAATTAGCCAGGTGTGTTGGTGGTACCAGGAGTACCAGTGACTCAGGAGATTGAGGTAAGAGGATCACTTGAGCCCAGTAGTTTGAGGTTACTGTGAGCTTTGTTGATGCCACTGCACTCTAGGCCAGGCAACAGAGTGAGACCCTATCTCAACAACAACAACAACAAAAAAGAATGTAATGATTAGTGTTTGGATGGTGATAAAAATAATGATGATAATGATGTGTATGTGGAAATTTAATGCTTTTATAACTAACTCTCCTATGAATTCACAAAATCATTAGAAGTATAATAGTTATATTAAATATGAGATATCCAAAGAACTAAAAGTGGACCTACCATTTGATTCAGCAATCCCACTACTTGGTATTTACCGAAAGGAAAAGAATTTATTTTATCAAAAAGATAGGAGCACTAAACAAAAAAAATAAATAAATAAATAAATAAAAATAAAAAGTCAACAATATTTTAAAGAAGATATGCATCCTACCTAGACTCTTAAAAGTATATTTAGATCTTTTATTAATATTTCATCAATGTCTAAAAAATATGAAAATAAATAGAAGCTTGGACTAAACTATTTTTATTCTCTGAGTTTTCATGCATTTGAAGATATAATGTATAATCACATTTTCCTAACTTTGTTATTGCAATCAATTCTTCCTATTCTTAAACTAATAAACAGAGGGAAAAGATTCTCTTAGAAATCGACAACTCATCCAACTGTTTAAACCTTTTTTCTAAAAAAAAGAAAAAGATAATCTGCATTCTTATTCAATTGTCCAAATCTTTCAACAGATCAAAATATTATCATTTACTGTGGAAATCTAAAATGGTCCCAAGCTGTTTGACACATAGAAACACATTTCTCTGAACCCAGCTTCCCACTTGAAGGAAAGAAAATGGATCATAGGACATTCTTATCTGGTGCTCACAAGGAGTCATTCTCTTTTAAAGGTCAGATGACTGCAAACATGTTGGTTTTGGGTCAATACATTTCTCTCTTAAAAGAAGAAAGGGCAGAAGGACTACCTGAAATGAGGAGACCAGTTTGAATCCTAGCTGTGATGTATTTTCTGACTAAAAAAATGAACACCACAGAAGCTGAGTTAATATCTCTCATTGAAGACTGTTTTAGACAGTATTTGGCCTTCCTCAATCCAAAACTGTGTACCTACAATCTGGTAAGAAAATCCACACTAACTATTTATCAAAATTTAGTAACATAATATCTGAAATTTGGATACTCCTGAGGTGCACAGGTTCTAAATCTCTTTTTAAATTATCAATGTGATTTTTAAGTACCAATTAAAGATTTTGACCAATTCTAAATACCAATATTGTGCATGAGAATATTTTCTGTTTAACTAAAAAATCTACTTAATGTAAATCTAGAAAGTACATTTTGAACTCCAAACAACTAGCCAGATTAAAACAAGGAATAATCAAGTTTAAACACAAATACTCTGATCACTTTCTAAAATTAAATATTTCTTACACACTGGATATTCAACTGTGGGGAGAAAAGTATGATTACTAAGAAGTCACACTTATCATAAGGATGACAAGCATGGTATATGCTTCCAGCAAGGTAGGATACGTATTTCCTCCAAAAAATAAATACCATGCTTCAGTTGTTTTTATTCTAAGTAATCATGGACTCATGATAATTTAAATAGCTTTATTTCAGGATATTTGAGGCTACTATAAATATTTCTCAACAAATAAACTTTTTTTTTAATTTCTAAGGTGTTCCAAGGTATTGGAGCACTTACTGAATTCTCAAAATAAAATAAAATTCAAAAAGTGGGAACAAGAAGAAAGGCCTTTTTCTGACTTTTTTTAATATACTTCATTTTGTGATATGATTGAAAGTCAAGAAACAGGCAATCAACACCTAACAATGCAGTTTTCAGAAATTAAATTATGCATTTTCCACACTCGGTAAACTTCAAAATACTAAGCACTGGCTCTAGAGCATACCCTAAAGCAATGTCCATCTCACTACTGTCATTTTATTTGTGGATTTCAGGCCCGAAACTAAATATTTTTAAGTTTTTTTGTTTTGTCTTGTTGACCTGAGAGACATTTTCAAAAATATCATAATTTGTATTTAATTTTAGTGAAGGCTTTGTATTTATACTACTTGTGGAATTATATGCCTCAAATATGATTTATCTATTTAAAGTTTTTTGAGAAAATCTGTCAATAGCCTTGCTTAAGTATGAGAACTATTTAGGGTATTTAACTTACTAACTTGTGGCACGATAGAAAAAAATTAAGTGCAGTTCATGGATAGAACGTTCAAAGAAAACAAAATACATTTCTTAACATGATAATGTTAAGGAAATACAACAAATTCAAATAATTTATTATTTTGCTTATTTGACTTATTGCACAAGTAAGCGTTGCAGCTAGAAATGAATATATTGACAATAAGTAATTTAGATATTTTAGCATAAAATGGAATTCACTGAGCCAACAAAATAATTTGGTTCCATATACAAACTAATGTTAGTTAAGCAAATCATTCAAGCTTCTTTAAAGCAAAACCTCTCAGAACTGGTATTAAAGTTCATTGTAAGCCTGTGAGGCTAGATATGCAATCAAGGAAGTTTAAAAGCTCACATAGACCATTTTTGTACCCAACGAGACACTGTATTAACATCATGTGGTTTCAATGATGAATTCTACTGTGTGTGAGAAGCTCCCTCAACACTGTCTGCTAAACATGTATTTCAGATTCTGAGTTCCTGTTTATACTCTTATCTCCTTTCCTTAGTCTACCACATCTGTATTACATTCCAAGTTGACTGAAATTAGCATAAAGCCTTAACTTTAACGTATATATTAAAACTTTTCTTTAAAGGACTGTAGAATAGTAAGTAACAATGTAGGCTGTCTAATGAATGAAGAATAAGTTAGAATTCCTCATTGCTTATTTAATTCAGATATTGTATTCCTATGATAATTATTGCTTTTTAATAGAACTTTATTTTTGCAATGAGTTTTATTGGAATGTATGCTAATTTGTTCTGATATAACATTTGTGAAACCGTAAAACAGAATGAACTTGAAATGATGATACTTTCTCTATTATTAGACACAGCGCTAGACTTCACAGAGGCTAAGTAATTATACAAGGATTGAGACAAACTCTGTAAAAATAACGTCATGAAAATGTCTATCTTAGAATACAGCTTTGAGGTTATCTAGACTTGTTACTTTATTTTACAAATAAGTTACATGCATAAAACCTAGAAAAATCAAATTGCTCACCGTAGCATAGTAGCATGTATTTTACTACAAGTGAAACATACACATTAGGTACTTTTGAAATGATTATTATTAGTAGTTTTAAGTTACTGGGTTACTATAATCTAAGGCCAAATTTAGGATTAATATTAACATAATGATGCTACTATATGGCATTTGCAGATGAGAAGAACAGTGCTGATGGAAATGCATTTTTAATACGGTTTGATGTCTTTTCTTTCTCAAAAAAGTGATACTTTCACAGTACGATAATAATCTGCCTTTCGTGAAACCTCAGCACCTTATGAGAAATTTAAAAGGCTTGCACACATTCCCAACAAGGTAGCAATTTAGTATCACAGTAGATCTGTAACAGTGGAGGATGGAAGTGGGAAAGAAATGAGGAGGTGTAAGAGTCTCGGTGTTGAAGAATCTGACTCACCAAGAAGCCGATGCGCTGTACTAAAAGGACAAGGCCCTAAACAAATCCTTCCCAGCATATGCTGACGTGGTGACAGGCCTATTTCATGCTTCATTGAGAGAGAATGCAGGAGTTCAGCTTTAATGTTCATTGTCACTTTCCTCCCTCCTGCTGATATTAAAGCCTTCATTACCATGTGTGAAGGCTCTGCAGCATGCAAAGCAGTATTCCATGGGTCCTGTGCTGTCCTGTCATCATTTGGCCTCTAAAATGGGTGCACAGTTTTGCTATACAAGCTCATTTCTATATCCCATAGTTCAAGAAATGGCTGCAAGTTGTTAGTAAAAATGTGTAAAATGACTTCTTCCACATGGAAATGCTATATATGAGTTAAAGAATCACCAATATAATAAGTAAACTCTTTGCGATGAGAAGCACAGCACAGCTGAAAGAACATGGTCAAAACATGGGTTCAAATGCCGCTCTCCTGGCTTGCTGTTTGGTCTTTGGACAGCAGTGTTTCTTATTCCAGGGTTACCATCTCTAAATTGCAAGCGGGAATGCTTCACCTGAAGAATTATCTTAAGGATTAGAAGTAATGAATGGAATGCCTTTTACAAATGCTATACGGTAGTTACAACTAAAGAACATCTAACAGGCTTATCAATTAGGGTTCAATCAATATGAGAGGAATATAATAATGGATTTATTTCATGGATTGTGCCTTAACAATTATAATTGGTGAAAAAAGTCAATGAAATTCTAGTGATGAACCTAAGGTTGGAAACACTAGGTGTATAGTGGAAGAGGGAATGGAAAAACTGGAGCCCAAGAACAAGATTAGCATTCGTATGATGAACTAGACTTTCAGCTCACCTTCCACTACCTTGAAGCTCTCTGATGCAGGTAGCAATGGTGCCTTGGGCCTTATTCTGAGCATCAGAGCATGCCAGCTACTGCTTTATTTCTGCCTCCCAAAATTTTGTCAAGCTTCCACGTCCAGTTGTCACCCAGAACCATGTGTGCAAGGGCACACTAATACATATAGTGCCACCCTAGCTGAGTTGACACACTATAAAGCTACAACAATAAAATAGACTAGGGTGTTCTGTGGTAATCTCTCCCAAACCTCAGAGGCTAAAATCAACAAAGTTGAGTCCCTACGAAAATTGTATGTTCATAGTCATTCTGGGGCAGCTCGGTTTCTAAACTGATTCATCCTCTACTCAGTCTCAGAATATCCTCTAAATGGAGCTTGCCACACATCAGGGCAGAAGAAAACAACACCAAACCATGTACTTACAAAGTTTTTGTGCAGAGGAGACATATGGCACTCATGTTCTCTATTCATTTTTGTAAAGAAAGTTACAAGTTAATTAACCTTCCTCGTGCCCTTCATCTCACTGGGGCCAAGAAAATACAGTACCACCTGCATAATTGAGCACCTCCCTACACTGAGCACCTCCTTAAAACTGACCTGATTTTCACAAGCCAATCGTGCCTGTCATGTGCATATCAGTACGGGAGGCCTCGTTCCTCATGCTGATCCCCTCACCTCCATATGTTGACCAGTTTGTTACAGCCCCTTGGGTAGTCAGGGGTCATTACAAAAGTTTTGAGATACACCACAAATCAAGAAATGTCAAATTCATGTGGACAGAAACAAATGAAGCCTTCCCCCAAACAGTGATAAACTGAGCAGAAAGGATGCTGTCGGCTGTGTTTCTTGGAAGTATAAATAATGGGCCACAACACAGTCTGTCTCAAAACTTTTATAATGATCCACATACAATGCTACTCCGGGAAGGGAGCAGATATTTTTGAATGATAATGCAGTCTTTCACAGTTGGCTCTTTCTGTCAAAAATACGGGCTGCACTATTTGTTCCACAGGCAAGTACACTCGTTCTCCGGGGAAGATAACTCAGGGAGGAACTTAGTTACGGCATCACTCAAATCCAGATCTCCCTGGTTTTTCTGGCTCATGAGACCTAGGAAAAACAATAATACCACAAACACACACACAAATTATTTGCTTTCCCTGAACCATATAAATAAAGGGAAAGGGTGTGATTAAATACAGAAACATAAAAATAATAATGATAAACACCAGTGCAAATAGATGTAAAATCAGATTCACCACATCATGGCAGCTCCACATGACCAGGGTGATTTCCATTATTAGGACTCCTGTTTCTCTCTGGCAGGGTGGGGGGGGGGGTTCCTAGTTCATAGTTTTCTCTGGCTGTGGGTTAATTCTCTGCAAAACTGTGCCCTTCCATTATTCTACTTGATTGCATTTGGAGATTACATTAGGAAATATGTACTACTTTGTAGCTAATCAATTTTAATGACCTTCCTCATGCCCTCAGCAAGTAGGAAGTGTAATCATCATTGCATGGACTGAACAAGCTTTGTCCAGGCTGGTGGTCTGCGTGATACAACGGTTTGAAAAGCTGTCTTCATATCTTCATATCTGTCCGTTTGATTCTGGTCATTGCCACTTTTCAGGAGACATATCAGTAATTTGTTTAGACTTTTCAGACTTTTTGTGGTTATTTTTGAATCTACTCTTTTGCTATCCAAGAATCACATATTTATTCCCTTTCACTGAAAATAAACTCAAAGAATTTATTGGTCATATCATTATTTTATAGATAGATAGATAGGTAGATTTTTTTTTTTTTTTTTTTTTTTTAGAGACAGAGTCTCATTTTGTTGCCCTTGGTAGAGTGCCATGGCGTCACAGCTTACAGCAACCTCCAGCTCTTGGGCTCAAGTGATCCTCCTGCCTCAGCCTACTGAGTAGCTGGGACACAAGTGTCCACCACAACGCCCAGCTATTTTTTGTTGTTGTTGCTGCAGTTTGGCCGGGGCCAGGTTCAAACCTGCCGCCCTCAGTATATGGGGCCGGTCCCCTACTCAGTGAGCCACAAGTGCCACCCCCTGGTCATTTTATTAAAGTACCTGCCAGCTAGACTGCTAATAGGTTTTTGGCATAGGTTTTGTTCACTCGCTTTTGTCACAATATTTTCTTAAATTTTTATTTAATATTTATAATTGATGAAATGTTGCATCATTCACTCCTGTAAGTCTCGAAATTTTTAAACCCTGCTTTTATGGGAAGACAAATTTTCCATGAGTTTATCCTTTTCTGGACAAGCTGCAAGTGAGATGATGATTGCTCGTACGTCTCCTAAATATTATCAAGGTGTTTGCTCAACTAACAGCCTTGGACGATATAGTGCCATCACTCCAGAGCCAAACATAGACATAAATACTGTCCATGATAAGGAAGATAAGAGTAAAAAGGAAATATGTTTACCTTCTATCATAAAATATTTAGGTTCTCTAAGCTCAGAGATCTGCCTGTGAGGCAGCCCGTTGCAGCCCATGCAGACAGCATTTGACCATCACCTTTTATCATCACCTTGTTAGTTGGAATGGAGACTCAAGGACCTGCTGCAGAATGCTGACACTCCGGCGACTCCTATACCTTTGTTTTTAATCTGGAAGTCACATATCTCCTACCAGCACCCAGCCATGAAACTGGGGCAGGCTGACTAATTAGCTTCCAAGGAGTATGTAATTTCAAGTCCTACGGGTTCTTAATATCCTCTATTATTTCTGCGGCAACCTGACCAATTTTTGTGAACGCATTTCTCTCATGCATTCTCTTCACCAGATGTACAATGAAAACATAACACTCTGCTAATATTCTGCTTTTCAATTCCGTGCCCTAAAGGTCATCCAGGACATTATTCACCTTCTAACTAATCATAAATGTTTTATAAAATGACTCACATTGAATTATGCACTTTGTATTATCTACACTCTATCTGTCCCCTACACCAGTGTCACCTTTGTTCCTTTGTTATATCAGAAGCCCCTCTCCGCTATTAACTACTGAGTCAGTTCCTACTTGACCATTCAGTTCGCACCTTCCAGAAAGGCTTAAAATATAAATTATTCTCTCAATTTCTTTATTATTCTGCATATGCCATTTTAAATGTCATTTTAGTGGGATTTAATGAGGGAGAGGTGATAAACACCTATGATTTCCTAAGGCTTTGTCTTGCCTCTTTAGTTCTATTAAACCTTTTTTCTCTTGTTCTGTTATAAAAAAAAATAAATGAAAGATTTTTCTTGGCTAGGACTGCTGAATAGAAAAGAGGATTAAGGTTTAATATTTAATATATATAAAATCTTATATTTAGAATTAAATTTATGCTGGAAATTTAATTTACAGAAATTAAACTGTAATTATAGATAGCTCTAAAATTTTACAAAACTCTATCAAAGAAATATTAGTGGCAAATACTGTGGTATATATATGATAAAATATTAATCCCTCTTGGCTATGTGAAATTATATGTTTTTAAGCAGGGCTTCACATTTTTTTCATTTTTCCATTTAGCTCAAACTTCATTTATTAGATATTTAATTGTAATTTTATAATTTGTTTTAATTATAAATTCAAACTATGTTCTGGATGATGCAATAAAAGAATGACTTTAGGTATTCTAACCACTCCCTAGTATAAATGCAATTATGTAACAAAAATATAATTAATCCTTTTTGATAGTGATTGTGTGATCATAAGAAAGAAACTTGGGCCCCAGCTGTTCTTTGATTTAGCACAAGGAAATTCTCTAAGCCTCATTTCCTGTCTATGTCTTTCAAGATAAAACTTACTGGACTTGGAGAGGTCCAGGCTTTATAGGCTGATGGCTATAATCCTAGTACTATGGGAAGCTGAAGCGGGAGGATCCCCTGAGTTCAAGAGTTCAAGACCTGCCTGAGCAAGTGTGAGATCCTGGCTCTACTAAAAAATAGAAAAAATTTGCCAGGCTTGTGTCAGGCACCCACAGTCTCAGCTGCTCAGAGGATTAAAGCAGGAGAATTGCTTGAGCCCAGGAGTTTGAGGTTGTTGTGAGGTAGGCTGATGCCATGCACTCTAACCTGGGCAACAGAGTGACACTCTTTTCTTTCTTCTTTTTTTTTTTTTTTTTTTTTTTATGTGGGGAAAGGAAGCCTTATTCACTAGACCGTGCTGGGAAAATTGAGTAGCCACAAGCAGAAAAATGAAATAGGACCCCTACCTCTTACCATATACAAAAATTAATTTAAGATAGAAAAAAGACTTAAATGTAAGGTCTGAAACCATAAAAATTCTAGAAGAAAACATTTCAAAAAGTGACCCAGTAGGTTTTGAGTTCAACCTGAGATTTTTTCTTTTCTTTTTTTTTCCTTTTTTTTTTTTATTAAATCATAGCTGTGTACATTGATATGATCATAGGGCATCATACACTAGTTTCACAGACCATTTGACATGTTTATATAACACTGGTTAACATAGCCTTCCTGGCAATTTCACAGTTATTGTGTAAAAAAAAAAAAAAGACAAAATTTACCTTCATACACACCACAAATGCATGTGCTTCTTGCGGCTGCTTTTAACTTTTGTGTTGGGGGAAGGCTGGGCTGTGCCTGTCAAATCTTGAGCATAACAAACTTTGCTTTTATAAAACATTCCAGATCTCACCTCCAACTGACAGCCATCTTTTGCCTATTGCCTTGGGACTTTATTGCCTGTGTAATAAATCTTTTATTGATTATATCTAAGAATTACTGGACCAAAGTTAGGAGTTTTAACATCTGAACCTGACCAGGGGAGGATATTTACACCAAGGCTGTCGTAACACTGATAAGTAAACGCACAAATTATTTGTAATAAATCATTTTTGCATTATCAAATATATAAGCACCAGAGATTCCCCCTCACACTTTCTGCCATGAGAAGGCACAGCTATAGAATAAGGGGAGTTCTGGCATTTCCTTTATAAGAATACTGATTCCATTCAAATCTCTCACCTCCTAATATTATGATATGGGGGGTAGGATTTCAACAGTGAATTTGGGGGGACCACAAACATTCTTCCTATAGAATGCATTAATAAATATTAAAATTTCTATAAAATAGGTAATCATTATAATTTTCTCTGTGCCAAATAAATCCAACTCTATGTGTATACTAGTTCTTTTCTGTAATTATGAAATTCTTTCTTCATGACCCTATGTAATACAACCTACTTCATTATCCATCTTTAGAAGAAGAAATTCAGTAGGGCATAGTTGATTTGGGATAAAATTGTGCTGGCTAAAATTAAAAGAATGCTTGCTATTAGTAATGATAAAATTAAAATATGAAATAAGGAAAAACATACTAAATAATTAAGAAAATTCAGTTTTTCCTAAACTACGAAGACACATCAGGGCAAAAATTGCCGTGTGCCACTTAGGTAACAAAAATATAATTAAACAAAACTTTTTTAGCAGACCTGTGAATGCTCTACTTATTGAGATGTTTTAATCCTTTGTAAGTCTCACATGTATTGTACATCTCATAGGATTCTCATTCTCTTTTTTTTAATTAATTAATTTATTTTTATTAATATTAAATCATAGCTGTGTACATTAATGTGATCATAGGGCACCATACACTGGTTTTATAAACAGTTTGACATGTTTTCATCACCCTGGTTAACATAGCCTTCCTGGAATTTTCTTAGTTATTGTGTTAAGACATTTATATTCTACATTTACTAAGTTTCACATGTACCCTTGTAAGATGCACCGTAGATGTAATCCCACCAATCACCCTCCCTCCGCCCATTCTCCCCCTCCCTTTCCTCCTTCCCCATATCCTTATAATCCCAGGTTATAACTGGGTTATATTAATTCTGCTCTAAATTTGGTTATTTCTTTCCTTCTACTGGGTTTG
>CAUYPK010062725.1:0-10372 GCA_963574355.1 Loris lydekkerianus | reverse complement strand
AAATGTGTCAAATGGTTTATGAAGCTAGTATATGATGCCCCATGATCATATCAATGTACACAGCTATGATTTAATAAAAAAAATATATATATACAAAAAATAAATAAATAAACATTTTCTCTAGCAACAATAAATAAAATATATATATATATATATATATATATATATATATATATATATATATATATATATTTTTGGTGTTGCTTCAATTGCCCATGGGGTCCTACCTATAAATTATTTTCCCAGGCCAATTTCTTCAAGTGTTTCCCCTGCACTTTCTCCAAGTATCTTTATAGTTTCATGTCTTAACTTTAAATATTTTATCCAGTGAGAATCAATTTTTCTTAATGGTGAAAGGTGTGGGTCCAGTTTCAGTCTTCTACAAGTCACCAACCAATTCACCCAGCACCATTAGTTAAGCATGGAATCTTTCCCCCAATTTATGTTTTTTATAGTCTTATCAAAAATCAAATGATGATAAGTTCTATCATCTCTTGGTTCTATATTCTGTTCCATACATGTACCTCTCCATTTTTTGTGCCAGTACCATGCTGTTGTGATCACTGTAGATTTAGAGTATAACCTGAAGTCTGGTTGTGTGATTCCTCCTGATTTGTTTTTATTTTTGAATAATGTCTTGGCTACTCAAGTTTTTTTATGATTCCCTATAAAATGAAGTACTAATTTTACATATCTTTTAAGTATGACAAATGTTGCTTTAATAGGGATTCCATTAAATTCATATATTACTTTGGGTAGTATGCATATTTAACAATGTTGATTCTTCCCAGCCATGGGCATGGTATGCTTTTCCATTTGTTAACATCTTCTGATATTTCTTTTCTCAGAGTTTCATAGTTCTCTTTATAAAGATCTTTCATGTCCTTTGTTAGGTAAGTTCCCAATGATCATCTTCTTTGGTGCTACTATAAAAGGAATAGTATTGACTATATTTTCAGCTTGACTATTCTTGTTATATATAAAAGCTACTGATTTTTAAGTATTGATTTTGTATACTGTGACACTGTTGTATTCCTTGATCACTTCTAAGAGTTTTGTAGTTGAGGCCTGGGCTTTTCCAAGTATAAAATCATATCATCTGTGAAGAGCAAGAATATGATCTCCTCTGAGCCCATTTGGATACCTGTGATTGTGTTCTCTTGCCTGATAGTGATGGCTAAGACTTCTGTTACAATGTTGAATAGCAGTAGAGACAATGGGCATCCTTTTCTACTTTCAGATTTGAGTGGAAATACTTTCAATTTTATTCCATTCAATGCGATATTGGCTGTAGGCTTGCTGTAGATGGCCTCTATCAGTTTAAGAATTGACCCATCTGAGCCTATTTTCTTAAGTGTTCTGATGATAAAAGGATGCTGGATATTATCAAAACCTTTTTCTGCATCAATTGAGAGAATTACATTGTTTTTGTATTTTTTTTGTTTATGAGATGCATTATATTAATAAATTTACATATGTTGAACCAAACTTGAAACCCTGAGACAAAAATAACTTCGTCATGTTGTATAATTCGTTTGGTGTGCAGCTGAATTCTGTTTGCTGGGATCTTATTGAATATTTTTACATCTATATTCATTAATGATATTAGTCTATAATTTTCTTTAATTGTTGGGTCTTCACCTGGTTTGAGGATCAGGGTGATATTTGTGTCATAGAATGTGGTGTGAATTATTCCTTCTTTGTCCCTATGTTTTGAAAAAGTTTATGTAATATAAGTACTAGTTCCTCTTTAATGGTATGGTAGAATTCTAATTTGAAGCCATCTGGTCCTACGCTTTTCTTTCTTTTTTTTTTATTAAATCATAGATATGTACATTGATATGATCATGGGGCATCATACACTACTTTCACAGACTGGTTGACACGTTTATATCACACTGGTTAACATAGACTTCCTTGCAATTTCACAGTTATTTTGTTAAGACATTTACATTCCACATTTACTAAGTTTCACATATACCATTGTAAGGTGCACCACAAGTGTATTCTCACTAATCCCCCTCCTTCCACCAACCTTCCCCCTCCCTCCCCTCCCTTTCCCCCTTCCCCCTATTGGAGACTTTACCTCCTTTGTGTTTACACTTTTATTTTTTGAGAGATTTTGTATTGTTGATGCTATTCCAATGCTTGATATAGGTCTATTCAACATTTCCAATTCTTTCTGGCTAAGTCCAGGAAGGTGGTGTGCTTCTAGGTATTGGGCTATTTCCTCCAGATTTTCATATTTCTGATAATATAATTTTTTGTAGTATTCATTAGGGATTTTTTGAATTTCTGAGGTGTCTGTTGTTATTTTGCCTTTTTCATTTTTGATTGATGAAATTAGGGATTCTACTTTTCTGTTTCTGACAAGGTTAGTGAAAGGTTTCTCAATTTTGTTAAACTTCAAATAACCAATTTTGATTTGTTGATCTTCTGAATGATTCTTTTGTTTTCAATTTTATTTAATTCTGCTCTAATTTTGGTTATTTCTTTTTTTCTTGTGGGTTTGGAGTTGGAATGTTCTTCCTTTTCCAGTTGCTTTAGATGTCCCATTAAGTTGTTGACTTCCTCTCTTTCCATTCTCTTAAGGCAGGCTTGCAATGCTATAAATTTCCCTCTTAGGACTGCCTTTGCAGTATCCCATAGGTTTTGATAATTCACGTCTTCATTGTCATTTTGTTCTAAAAATTTGGTAATTTCCTTCTCAGTCTCATCTTTTTCCTGGGTATCATTCACCATAAGTTTATTTAGTTTCCATGACCTTGCTTGAATATGAAGATTTTTGTTGTTGAGTTCAACTTTTATTCTATGATGGTCTAAGAACATACAAGAAATAATTTCTATTCTTTTAAATTTGCTGAGGTTAGACTTATGGACCTAAGATGTGATCAAATTTGGGGAATGATCCATGGGCTGAAGAAAATAATGTGTATTCAGTTTTCTTAGGATGAAATGTTCTGTTGAGGTCCATTTGTATTAGGGTCAAGTTTAAGTCCTACATTTCTTTGTTTAGTTTATTCTTGAAGGTCTATCCAACACGCCAAAGGGGTGTTAAAATCTCCAACTAATATATTGCAGGAAGATATCCAATTGTTCATATCTGTTAGGGTTTTCTTTATAAATTCAGGAGCATTCGGGTAGGGTGCATAAATGTTAATAATTGATTCTTTTCATGTTGAGTGTTTCCCTTGACAAATATAAAGTGATCATCCTTATCTTTCCTTAAATTTGTTGACTTAAAGCCGATTATATCTGCAAATAAAATTGCATCTTTGCTTTTTTCTGATTTCCATTTACCTGAATTATTGATGTCCATCTCTTCAGCCTGTCTTTTTTTATTCTTCAAGGCAAATCAAGTTTCTTGTATGCAGCAGATATCTGGCCTGAGTTTATGTATCCAGTTATCCAACCTGTGCATCTTTAAAGGACAATTTAAGCTATTCACATCAATTGAGAGTATTGATAATCATGGTAGTGTTTTGGTTGTCATGTTTTTCAAGTGTCCAATGGTTATTTTTAATCCATTCACTCTTATGGATGTTAGGTTTTGTTCAAGGCTTTCTGGGTGAGTTACTTTGGTGGTAGACCATTAAGCTGATCATTATGGAGGATGCATCTGATAATACACCAGAGAGCTGGTTTAGTTATGGAAAATTTCTTCAACATGTGTAACTCAGTAAAATATTTGATTTCTCCATCACAAATGAAGTTCAGTTTAGCTGGATATGGAATCCTGGACTGAAAGTTGTTTTGTTTTAGAAGATTGAAGGTCGATGACCATCTTATTCTGACTTGAAAAGTTGCAGCTGAGAGATCTGGGGTCATTCTAATGTTCTTCCCTTTGTACATTATGATTTCTTTTGTCTGGCTTGTTGCAGAATTTTCTTCTTCATATTAACTTTGGCAAATTTAATTACAATGTGTCTAGGTGATGCTTTATTTGGATTGACTTGTGCTGGGGTTCTGAAACTGTCTGCTATCTGGATTTCTGTATCTCTTGCCATGCTTGGGAAGTTCTCCTCAATTACCTCTAGGAGTAGAGTGTCAGTGCCTTTAGGACCATCCTCTTCACCTTCAGAAATTTCTATAAGGCTAATGTTTTCTCTTTTGGAGTGATCCCACAACTCTCTCAGGGAGTGATCTGGTTTTGCTCTCCACTTCTCTGCCTTTTTGAGCATTTGGGATTGTTCAAAAGCTTTGTCTTCAGTGTCAGAGATCCTTTCTTCTGTCTGCTCCATTCTATTACTGAGGGATTCTGCTGTATTTCTCATTTCCTTGAGGTCTGCAATTTCTTTCCTCATTGTGCCTAAATCCTTGGAGATTTTATGTTTGAATTCATTGATTTCTTGAGACAAATTTTCAACTACTCCTTGAATTTCCAATTCCAACGTACTTCCAGTCTATTAATCTTATTTGCCATCCATATTCAGAACCCTATTTCTGACATTTCAGCCATTTGTTTATGAATGGCGTATTCTGTTGTATCTCCATTGTCATTCCTTTGGGGAGTTGATTTACTCTGATTATTCATGTTGTCAGAATTTATCCACTTATTCTGCCCCATGGTTATTTTTCACAGTTTGGCTAGAGAAACTGATATGGTGAAATTGGATTGAGGGCTCCAGGAGTTGTAGTTATTCAGCTCTTTACCAAAGAGCTGGGACTGATGACTGTGGCTTTTCCCTTACTGCTTTACAAAGGTCCCTTTCAGTCCCACAGCCTGAGACTCTGGGGACTTGCTTGATGGGATGGGGTTAGGTGGCTCTGCCTTGTATTCAGTCAGCCTCTCTATCCAATCCTAGTTTGGGGCTGAAATCTCAGCTCAGGAGAGATATAAGCAACTAAGACACCCCATCCTCAATGGGCAACATCTGGAAAAGGAGAATCAAGCCTTCCCCTACAACACAGCCAAGGCTCAACCATGGAGTATCCCTGGTGGCCTGCCCAGGTCAAGAGTTCCAAACCAATTGTCCCACGCAGCACAATCACTGTTCAAGTGGGAGAGTTCAAAAAGTCTACAGCACCCAGAAAACAAGGGTCCACTGGCAGCTGAAGTGTGACTTATTCTGGTGCTCTATGAATTCAGAAAGGAAAAGAGTTAGTCCGGGGGTGTTGGTGACTCCTTCCCAATCTTGCACCTCCACCACACCCAGTCACTGGTAACCATGCTGTGGCCCAGTTCCCTCTAATGACCAAATGTGCCAGGGATTTGTGGCTGCCAGAGTAAAAGGGGAGTCAATGCCTTCTCGGCCAGGCCACTGCACTCAGCCACCAGCAGGCAGGGGGAGCGGAAGCCTGACTCCCTCTGGTGCTCATTGGAAACTGGTGAGTGTTCCACCTGAGTCTGTTCCAAGCTGGGGCTTAACATTCCAGCATGTGTTTTTCTACCTCATAGATAGCACCCATGCCCCAGCCACACTTCTCCTCTGGTACCCCTGTCTGGCTCCCTCAGTGGTCCACAGAATTGGGAACTCCAAAATTTGACCCAGGTGGGAGCATGCTACTATCACTGCTGCTGCATGACAGATGCCACCGCACCAGTTACTGTGCCTCTGCCCACCACAGATACACACTTCTGCAGTGTCGGGTCAGTCACCCTTTCCCCTTGCACCTCTCTCCACCTCTACTTGAGTCACAGTTTCGGCACAGCTGCACCACAGCAGCCCATGCAATTCTCAGCCCTAGCAAGGAACCTCTGACACTCCCGTCTTTGCAGGGGGGTGGGCTTCCAGACCACCAGGCAAGGGGGGAATGTTGGACTGGGAGTTCAGAATGGCAGGGAAAATATTTGCTCAACTTTTATGCTGGGCAAGAGTATGCTCAGGCTCACAGCGGGGTCTCTCTGGAGAAGTTCTGACCTTCAGCAACTCTCTCCCATGGGGTGAAGCAAGAGGTCTTCTGTTTACTGCTCAGGTGTAGAGATCACACAATGAGCCACTCCACTGGGAGGAGGGGACAGAATCTCATCCTCTTTGGGATGGGTTTTGTACCTCAAATTTGCTTCCTTGAAATTGCAGCTTGCCTCTGCAGGGATGACGTGCACTTATCAATCTCCTCCCTCAGCTCAGCTCCCAACCTTCAGCTTTATTTGGTTCATTCTGGCCATTATCTCTCCCTCTGGATGGCAGCTTCTGTTTAAAGCTGGCTCCAATAGGCCATCTTACCAAAACCATCCCTTTCCTCTTTTAAACATGGTGTTTTGGCATTCTTTGTCTCCATTGGGCTTCATTGTCCTGCAACACTTCTGGTTCCTTGACCAGGAAACGAGACCACTCGAGGAGACAACATGTTTGGATGCACCTCGTTGTTGCCTCTGACCCTCTGGATCTCCCCCAATCAGCCTAGGTGACACAATCTACTGAGAACAGCAGGTCAGCAGCTTGGTCTCCCTGTGTGGACACCTCAACTGGGCAGAGAAAAGACCTTGGCATGTCTTTGAGGAATCAAACACCAGAAAGAACTGGCGTACAGGAACTGGAACTTGCATTGGAGACATCTGAGGAAAGGTAGGACCTATTGAGACCCACCAAATTTGGGCGGAAAGGGGGGTCTAATCTACCCATATGCATTAGATTGCCTGCAGAACTGGTGGGAGGTCTATGAGAAAGTGTGGATGTGGTGTGACTGAGATGGACACCGAAGGTGGGGTTCTGACCTCCCCTCACAGGGCCTAGGGGAGTGTTGGTTCTGAACTGTGGTACCAGAGAATGCCTCCTATGGCTAAATGGCAGTTCAAGTGGGAAATAGAGGCTGCCCAGGTTAGTAAATGGGTTGGAATTGTGGGCATGTGAGTGCTTAGAGACTGATACAGATAACAATAGGTGGACTCCAGCCCCCCCATTCACAGGGTGAAATGATTGTGTGACTGGCCTCTGTCCATATTTCTATTTTTACCTCATCTGTGGCCCTGTCTTTACCCCATCTGTGACGTGTTTGTGGTTTTTCTGCAGGAAAGAAATAGGAAAAACACAGGGGAAGCTCATGCATTGAGAACTGTGCTAAAGCATTTTAAGAAAGGGATTACAGTATACTATGTGGTAACTATGTTGGTCAAATGCCTTGTTGTTCAGGAAATTGTGGTATCCTTTGAGATAAAATTAGTTTTAAATCTGTTATTAAAGTTCAAATGTTCAAAGATTATAAAACTGCCACCTCTATAATATTTCTAAACTTGCTAGATTTGACTGTGAGCTTATGTTCTTGATTTTAAGCTTCTGAATTCTGAGGCTTAGAGTGATAGCTGTGGTAAGGTCTAAATACATTTTCCCCATATTTAGGCGGCCAGCAGCTACAAAGCACAGTTTAGCTGACATTGCCCCTTCTTCTCTGCTTCCACTTTGCCCTCTGGCTATTCTGAGGGAAACTGGATGTTCCAGTTTCCTGCTTTCTGTCTTGAACTCTGTGCCTGGTAAAGGAGTTGAGGACACAGGTCTTGTCCTTGCAGCTATCTTTGGTGCCTTGAGATCATATAAGAATTAGGGGGACAATGAAAAGACATCAGAAATGATTTCCATGTTGTGGTTTCAGAACATTTTTTTGTAACTTAAAACCTTAAAGTCATGCTGTTACTGCAATTTCTTCTTCAATAGGTCCTTGGTATTGGGAATTTGAAGAACAAACAGACCACAGTTAAGTGGTAAAATACGATTTTATTAGACAGAAAAGAATGCAAGAGAAAAAAGCACCAAACCTTCTGGCAAAGGGGAAGACTCAAGTCAGAAGTCTTCTTCATGGGTCTTTTGTCTGAGGATATATGTTACATTCTGACCAGGACTTGGTAGGTAGAAAAACACCTTCACAAACTTAATGATTGTATTAACAAATAAATGAATGCAGTCTCTCCTTGGAGACAAGGTTATTAGGTCTTTGCCATTTTTTGTATCTGTGGGAAGGGATTAGGGTGTGTGCTCACTGCTCAAGGTGGAAAGACCCAAAAATGTTTCAAGCTGCTTTGTTCGTGACCTTACTAGAACCCAGAGAGTGTGGCCTAGAAAGGGCAGCCTGTTTGTGCCTCGAGATGGGGTTCTGATTGCTGAGCTTACCTGGGCCTAAAGAATAGGAGTTCTCTATCCAGCCCTGAGTGGAGAAATCCTGTATCAATGTTATAGTTCATAAAATGTATCTCATGTGTAAAATCTAATAGTTAGGTTGTTTAAATTATTTGGAAAATGGATCAGTGCCTGTGGCTCAAGGGGCTAAGGCACCAGCCACATACACCTGACCTGGTGGGTTCAAATTCAGCCCGGGCCTGCCAAACAATGACAGCTGCAACCAAAAAAAGCCAGGGATTGTGGCAGGCACTGGTAGTCCCAGCTACTTGGGAGGTGGAGGCAGAGAATCACTTGAGCCCAGGAGTTGAAGGTTGCTGTAAGCTGTGATGCCACAGCACTCTACCCAGGGTGACAGCTTGAGGCTCTGTCTCAAAAAATAAAATAAAATAAAATAAAATAAATTATTTGGGAAACTGAGTCTTCATGAAAGAATAAGATTCTTGCCTTTTAAACCTTCTAATTAACAGTTTAGCCAACTGAATAATTAACTCTATAGTAAACTGTGATCCTGTTTTGTGATAAGTGGTTTTTTGAGACTAAAAAAAATTACACAGAAACAAAAATGGCATTGTGTAAGAAAGGATCTTGTGTGCTACATTTTGTTCTGAAACAGAATAGTTATTTAAGAAAATGAAAAGCAGGGCAAATCAAAAAGTTTATAATGTTTGTAAATTGTCTGTACAGGATTGAATAAGGTTCATAAAAGGAAATTTGTGAAGAAATTTGGATGTGATCCAGTTGACTATGTATCGCCTTTAGAATCTTTTGGCTTGTAATCTTGTTTGAAGAAAATGTTTTAAGCCTTTGATATTGGACAAACTTTCCAAAATCAAAATTCTGAATTTAATCTTTTTGAATATTAACACCACTGAAAGTCTGAGAAAGACATATTACGCTTACTTGGTATATTAAAAATGTATAGAACATAGTGTCAAATGAAGTAGTAGTTAATTTTCTGTGGATTATGTTTATATGTTTCTATCAAAATTATAAAATATTGGTCTGTCTTAGTGTATGTTGTCAGTAATAATTTTAATGCATGTCAGAAAGTGTTTTTGTAACTGGTTAAGTCCAAAGTTTGTCCTTCAAGGAAAGTAGTAGAAAAGGCTGGCAAGTTCTCTCAAATTCAAATTTCTGATGACTTTGAAGATTAAATACCATCGGACTAGAAGCAAACTTCTAGGACTTTAATTAGAAAGCTAATATGTCAGCTCAGTACCCATATCTCAGTGGTTAGGGCGCTGGCCACATACACTGGGTCTGCTGGGTTCAAAGCCAGCCTGGGCCTTCTAAAACAACAAAGACAACTACAAAAAAATAGCTTGGTGCTGTGGTGGGTGCCTGTAGTCCCAGGTACTTGGGAGGATAAGGCAAGAGAATTGCTTAAGCCGAAGAGTTTGAGGTTGCTGTGAGCAGTGATGCCATAGCACTCTACTGAGGGCGACATAGTGAGACTCTGAATCAAAAAAAAAAAAAAAAAAAAAAGCTAACATGTCCATGAATATTGTAATCTAACTCCAAACAGAACAGAAATCAGTTACATACAACTGAGCTGATTTGTTATACCTTTTTGTTTGAAACATTGGTGGTTCTTTCTGTGTGTTCTGTTTTCCAGAAGTAAAGAAAACCATTTTCTGTCTTTTAAGGTATTTGTACCTTTCAGCAATGTATGTACTTATGAGCAAAATTGGAAACATTTACTTTTTTCTCTTTCCTTGATTTCTCAAGAATTTTAAATCCATTGGTAGTATTCTTAATTTCTGACAATACAGTTACTTGAATAAATTCAATAAGAATGTGTTTTGTTCTATAGGACATGATGAAAGACACTGGTTATTTTACTAAGGGTTTGACTGTAATAGCATTTTCATAGGTGTCTGGACTGCATTAAGGAATTAAGGTTGACTTTATAAGGCCAATAAAAAAAAAAAAAAAAAAAAACACTTCGTTGGAAATAGTGGCCAGGTACCACACCAAAAACATTTCCTGAACTGAAGTGAGTAAATAATGTCACTTACTGACAGGTCTGGGAATCACAATGTGTTTTGAGATTTCAAGAGAAGGGAAATTTACCCAATGCATACAGGTATCTTATGGTACAGATGAAACCTGGCCTTGGAAGGCTTTCAAGTCTAACTCGAGATTCCTTATAAAACGTTCCAGCAAAGTTAATTTTTTTTTTTTATTAAGTCATATATACATAGATCATGAATACATTTATGCCTTTGTGGAATTCAGTGTGTTGATTATTTGTACAAATTGGAGTGTTTACATCCATACAGGTACCAGTTCTCCTCTAAAGATTTGGTAGAAGGGCG
>CAUYPK010062723.1:0-18942 GCA_963574355.1 Loris lydekkerianus | reverse complement strand
AGGCAGAATACAAATGTCTACATACAATAACTAAGAAAATGCCATGAAGGCTACGTTGAACAGTTTGATGAGAATATTTCAGATTGTATATGAATCCCACACATTGTACCCCTTGATTGCACTAATGTACACAGCTATGATTTAGCAATAAAAAAAAATTAAAAATAAATAAATAAATAAATTCAAATAATGAGACCAAGAGACTTTTTTCTGATCTGTGAATTTATTCATAAAAGGAACATTATAAAGGTATAGAGTCAAATAATATTTCATTGTATGGTTAACATGTACTGCTATTTATTATAAAAAGTAAATTTTTTTATAATTTCGCTTGTGTCATAAAAACTGGCACCCACACGCACACACTTGTCCACGTAAAGTATGCCTGTTTTCCTATGCTATATATTCCACCCTCTCCTGAACAATCAACACAGGATATTATCATGACAGTATTTTAAAAGGTCCAAAGACATTAAGGAATTCCTTACAGCTTCTGTTTTCCAGATCCTTAATATCTAGAAAAATAAAATGAAGTCAATATTTTTAATATTAAAATGAAAAAGGTAAGACTATCTATTGAAAAGGCAGAGATAGTGGCCTAGGCTGTCTCAAACTATTTTGGAAAAAGTGAATCTGCTTTTGAATAGAGTCTATCGTGGGTTTTTTATTTAAATTAACCCCTTTACTCTATTTGTTTTTTTGGGACAGAGTCTAGATCCGTCATCTGATGGTGGCATCATTATCTTTCACAGGAACCTCAAACTCCTGGGCTCAGAGATTCTTCTGCCTTAGCCTCCCCAGTAGCAGAGACTATAGGTGCCATGATGCCTAATTTTCTAATTTTTGTAGAGACAGGGTCATGCTCTTGCTCAGGCTGGTCTCACATTCCTAAACTCAAGCAATCCCCCTACCTCAGCCTCCCAGAGTGCTAGGATTATAGGCATGAGCCACTGTGCAGACCTAACTCTTATTTTTATTTATTTATTTTTTATTTTTTATTTTTGCACTTTTTGGCTGGGGCTGGGTTTGACCCACCACCTCCGGCATATGGGGCTGGCACCCTACTCCTTTGAGCCACAGGTGCCACCCTCTTTATTTTTACCTTTAAGCTCAACAACTGGCAGATCCCAGCCTACACTAGTTATTCTTAAGGGTTTAGGAGAATTTTGGCCATTAATCCAAGACTTGGGTAGGACTCCTTCGAACAGTTTCTGCTGTCAGTGAGGGCCAAGCCCCTGGCATGCATGAGCTAAGGGAACAATTAAAGATGAAGAGAGAAAGAAGAAAGTTTCTTCAACTGAGTTGCCTAAACCAAAAAGATAGCTTTCAAACCATGCCAAAAAGTTTGCAAATCAAATCACTATACAATGGCATAGAATGTTTCAAACCATGCCAAAAAGTTTGCAAATCAAATCACTATACAATGGCATAGAATGTCTCTCATAACCTATAGAGAGAAAGTAGCTGTCTGCTTATCTATTTGTTTAGAAAACCAGAATGGGAACCTTTTTTTTTTATTATTAAATCATAGCTATGTACATTAATACAGTCATGGGGTACAATGTGCTGGTTTTATATACAATTTGAAATGTTTTCATCAAATTGGTTAACATAGCCTTCACGGCATTTTCTTAGTTTTTGTGTTAAGACATTTATATTCCACATTTAGTAAGCATCACATGTACCCTTGTAAGATGCACTGTAGATGTGGTCCCACCAATTACCCTCCCTCCACCTATCCTCACCTCTCTCCTCCCCTCCCTTTTCCCTTTCCCCATATTCTTGGGCTATGAAAGCTATAAATTGATTTTATCGTAGGGCTGAGTACATTGGATACTTTTTCTTCCATTCTTGAGATACTTAGCTAAGAAGAATATGTTCCAGCTCCATCCATGTAAACATGAAAGAGGTAAAGTCTCCATCTTTCTTTAAGGCTGCATAATATTCCATGGTATGCATATACCACAATTTATTGATCCATTCGTGAGTCAATGGGCACTTGGGCTTCTTCCATGACTTAGCAATTATGAATTGGGCTGCAACAAACATTCGGTACAAATATATTTGTTAAAGTGTGATTTTTGGTCTTCTGGGTATATACCTAGTAGAGGAATTATAGGATTGAATGGCAGGTCTATTTTTAGTTCACTAAGTGTTCTCCAAACATCTTTCCAAAAGGAACATATTAGTTTGCATTCCCACCAGCAGAGTAGAAGTGTTCCCTTTTCTCCACATCCAGAATGGGAAGCTTTAAGGATTAAAGGCAAGGTCTTGCACGGTCCAGTGGTTCAGCATTGTCTGTGGCAGTTTTCACCTCTCTGACATTCTGTTTCTAGCTCTGTTCTGGCAGCAATAGGTGATAGAACAAACTGAAATGACTGATTGGAGGAGCAATTTGGAATTTGGTAGTCTGAAGTAAGAGTCATAACACTTTTCATGCCCTTTGACCCAGAGATTTTGTCTTTGGTGAGTTTACCCTGAGGGAATGGAAAAACAAACGCACACGATTTCCACTGCATTTTTATTTACAAAAGCACAATCTTGGCTGTAAACAGAACATCTAATGATAAGGAAATGATGGCGTAAGTGAGGTACGACCACTGCACTGTACGAAATTGCAACAGTCGTTAAAAATGTAGGCTGGGAAGTAACATGCAAAGCTGAAGATTGAGGCTGGTTGCTCAGCCTTTGTGTCTGGTCTCGGAACCCACATTGCTCTGTGGTGCTCCAGCGGGAATTCTGCAAACCAAATTCTTGCTTTGCCCACTGGCTCCCTATTGGTTCCACCAATAGGGGGCACTAGAGGAAGACGGAGAGCAGGAGAGGGGAGAAGAGCCCTTTCCACCTGCTTCCTGTCTTGTCAGAGACCTCCGGCAATGACCCTTCACTTTGGGTGGTGCAGTGGGTCCCCTGGCCACTGGTTCTGGCCTCGAGCTTTCTAGCCACACTCCGAAGGAGCCTTATCACCCCTCTGCTCAGAGGTATCCACAGGAGCCTGCGCGGTTTCCCCTCCCCAGGGATCTGGGCACCGGTTTGGCAACACCCATCCCTGAACTTCTAGGTTCTGATAGTCCTATGTTCTCCGCTCTGTTCCTCCTGCCCTAAGGGCCAGTAGCTGCTTCTGTTGGTTCCATTTCAGAGTCTCTTTTACGCATTTTAAGTTGCCCGTTGAACCAATCCTGTATCAAATTCTCTCTGTTAAGTAACTAATGTTGTTTCTGTTTTCCTGACTATTAAAAAAAGTGAACAGGAGAAACTGGGAAATAAAAGTACATGCGTACTGAATACAAGCGCATGACACTTTGTAAACAGACAGGAAAAAGCGTGGGAAGGAAATTCACCGGAATCCTAAAAGAGGCTGTATTAGACGTGATTTGGGGCTGATAAGTGATGGTTTTCTCCCTTCTTCTCTACCTTCTGGATTTTTTAGTAATATGGTTACAGTACTTTCATAGTAAAAATGTAAATATATATATATTTAGAGAGAGAGAGGAGAGAGAGGAGGAGGAGTGTCCAACCTCCAGCCTGCGGGCTGCATGCAGATTATTTGAGCACAGTTTTGCTTGTCTGGGGTGTTGGATGCGGTGAAAAGTATGCCTGGGCCACTTCTTTTGCTCATGAGCTTTCTTGAGTGTTTGTGTATTTACTGTGTGGCCCAAGATAACTGTTATTCTTCCATTGAGAAGCAGAAAAGAAAAAGGTTGGACACTTCTGAAAGAACCTGTCTTGTGTAACCAGGTGAATTCTAATCTGCATAGTGAAAAGTGATTGCAAATGTGATCACTGTTCTGCTGGTGATCAGGTTAGCGAAAGAGGACTAATGTGAGGTGAGGGACGCCATAGCTCTCCAAGAGAGGAAAACAGTATAGTTCAGAAATAACAAAATGAGAAGGTTGATGTGACTTTCCAGCAAATTCTATAACAGCCTCATACATAGATGACTCGTGGACATGGGCAAAACGCCTGGTTCGACAAAGACCAGATTATGCCACATTCACCGTATCTCCTTTTCTGCTGGGTTATTACATGACTTGATCATGTGTTTACTTACTCGTAAATTCATACAGCAAACATTTATTACATAACTGCTATGTTCTAGGCACTGTCGTGGTGATGGAGTCAGAGAGATGAGCTTCTGTTAGGGGAGACAGGTACATGACATTTAGATGCTGTCAACATGTTTCTGAAGAAAACAAATCATTCTAATTTAAGATTTTTATTTTACTCAATAATATGCAAAACAGACATCTGTACCTCATACCTGAGCCTTGAACATCACCACCCCCAGCCTTACCCCCAGTGGGGAATCCATTGCAGGAACTGTGGGGTGGTTGGGGATGAGGCAGGCATTGGTGTGGGTGGGAGTGAGGGGCGGGAGGGGGTGGGTTGGGGTTAGGCACCATCTGGCAGTCCAAACCCATAAAACCAGGTGGCATACGTTTTTCACACTTGCTCATCTCAGCAGGGGCCATCAATCATTCTCAATAAGATGTCTGCTTGTGCTCCTAATTTCCTATGAATCTTGAACGGTCTGCACACAAATCCTCTGAATTCTTCCTTAATGTTTCCACGGTGAAACTCATTTAGCATTTACTTTTTAGTAATAAACAGATGTAGCTGTTTAGTAATGAAACTCATTCTGCTTTTGATATGGACAGTCTTGCTTTTTAAAGTATTCTTTCTGATTTGGCTTACCTCATTGATGAATGATATAAGGCATCAGAGAGGGGAAACATTTTGTCCATAATGATCATCCATTCGCTTTTCTAGACTGAAACAAATTTCCAGTTTTCCTTTTGGCACTTGTTGTTGTGTACATGAATGTTTAGAATAGTTAATATTCTAAAACTCCATTATAATGATGGTTGGAGGCATAAAACTAAAACCTCTTGGAGATTAAGCCAGACTTTAATATATCTTTATCCCTTTCCGCTCCCTGATGATAAAGAGACTATATCTATAAAAATTACAAGCAATTTAGAAATGAATAAAGTGGAAAATGAAAGTTTTCCACAATTAGCAGTGGAGGATGTTGGAGGCAGAAGAGGGGAGAAGGTTCACCTGGGTGTGATATGGGGTAATAATGAATGATTTTACTTTGTGCCATGGCTAAGTTAGTAGGGCTGCATATCAAAAGCTCTGCTTCTGGCCAGGCAAGACCCATATGCAAATCTTTGTAACAAAAGGTGGTAAGGATTTTAACCGAGAATAAAAAACAAAACAAAACAAAATGGTGATCAGGAAAGCAGTTTGGAGAGAGATGTGAATCTGAAAATTGAGACTAAGTCATGGCTTCATGTCACCACGCTTGGCTTAAAAACAATGAAACAACCAATTTATTTATATTCCCCCATATTCAAAGCATATAAGGTGGCCTATTAAAATATATGCAGTACGAGAAAAGAAAGTATAAATAAGCAGGTTGTGAACTTGGGGCAAGAGAATTAGCATAGGAAAAATAAAATTAACCCATGAGTAAGATTGGTTTAAAACCAACATTTGCCACATGGGAGAAAAACACAATTAAATTGAAGTAGGGGTGAGGGGAAGAGGGACGGGGTTCCGTAAGCTCCCACCTAACTGGGTACAATGTAAGGTACATGGCACACCTCCTGGCTGAAGGGCTCAATTACAACACGGATACCACCTAACAAATGCAAACAAGGTAACCCAATCATATGTACCCTTATATTAATCCAAAATGTAAATAAATACATGAAATCAACATTTGTTGTCCAGAGATATTTGTGGGAGTTCTATGCATTTGTTAGAAATAAAACACAAGTTCGGTTCTAAACTTTTTCAGGCACATATGCAGAAAAGAAAGAAAGGAAACGGAAGATTCTCAGATAGTAATTAGTATTTTAAAGGGGGAAAAAAAAAAACCAGGGTTAGGTGATGGAGAATAAGAGGAAATCTGTAGACTGGGGAATCAGGGATGGCCTCATTTATTAAGCTGACATCTCAATGTTATACATCTCAATGTTATACGCACACGGGAGGCAGGGGAGAATGAGTTTGGCATGTTTAAGGACTAAAGGTGCCTGGGCCTTGCTAAGTGAGGATGACACAAAACAGTACCAGTGATAGGATGATAGCAGTCTGGTAGGTGGGGCTAGGTCCTGGAGGACCTGAAGAGGAGTTCAGGTCCTCTGCTAAGTGGACTTGATTTCATGCTAAGTGTGATGGGGAAATTAAAAATATGGGTATAATTTTATGGGTCTTACAGACATAAGTGGGTCTTATCTAGGCCTAAGTGGAATTCACAGGAGGTCGGCTGCATACCTTATTGCTGAATATCACTACAGTCACCACATGATCAAGGGACGTACTTGGAAGGTGACTATAGTGATGTTCAGCAGTGAGGTATGTAGCACCCTGTCTAGGATGAGTTCCAGAATTTAATTTTCCAATCTCATATGTTTGGGGCAATTTCCCATAAATACTGTCTGTTATTTTAAAAAAATGTTTATTGCTTTTGAAAACATGTTACATCTTTATCCTAAAATGAAAAGTGCTCCATAGACAGAAAAATACACAGTAGGCCTCCTTCCTTGTGTTCTCCACCTCTGTATGTTGACCAGTTTGTTCCAACCCCTTGGGTGGTCGTTTACAGAGGTTCTACTGTATAATGTAAAAATCCACGACCACTGATGACTCTGAGTTACTACATTAGAAAGAATTGACTCTAAATGTGAAGAAGTCGGGCCGAGTGTGGTGGCTCACGCCTGTAACCCTAGCCCTCTGGGAGGCCAAGGAGGGTGGATCGCCTGAGCTCACCAGGTTTGAGACCAGCCTGAGCAGGAGCAAGACCTCATCTCTAAAAAATAGCCAGGCATTGTGGTGGGCCCCTGTAGTCCCAGCTACTGGGGAGGCTGAGGCAAGAGAATTGCTGGAGCCCAAGAGTTTGAGGTGGCTGTGAGCTGTGACGCCGTGGCACTCTACTGAGGATGACAAAGTGAGACTCTGTCTCAAAATATAAATAAATAAATAATTTTTTTAAAAAAATGTGAAGAAGCTTTAGGAATATATTAACCAATTTATTATACTTACAGTTTTCTTTCATGTATGCACAAGCATGATATATTATATAGTAAACATATGCCTAAGTCTAAAAGAGCTCCTAAGTACAACCTAAAAATTCTAGGTACAAGAAAGCTTGTGTCATTTAATTGATGGAATTTTTCTTTCTTATCTTAGTATCATAAAATAATGAGGCATCTTATAAACAAATGTATCTTGGTTTTCACGCAAGGCAGTAGGCTGCCCCTCCCCCCATTTGAAGATTGCTTTCTATTCTACTGTGTGTTATATTCCATGATTTATGTGCCCAGCCCTCTATTAAGGACATTTGGGTTATTCCACTTTTTCACAAATATAAAGAAGGCTGCAGCAAATCTTCCTGGGTGTACATTTTTTCACTGTGATTTTTTTTTTTTTCTATTGGGTAATAAACCAAATATTTGGTAAGTATCAAGTTACTTTCACTGGAGGTACTGGGAGTACTACCATTGCAGAATGCCAAAGACCAAAACTTTAATAGTCAGCCAGCTGTGGGAAGGGGGACAATCTCCTACGAAAACGTGTCCTTCCTGGTGGATAGTTACCTCTTGTTTGAGCGGATTTAAGAGAGACACTGTGGGTAGGGCAAGATTGACAATCCATCTATCCATCCATCCACTCATTCTATAATGTTACTCTGTGAAAGCCAGTGTGCTAAGAGATAACTTAGAAATTGCCCCTTTCCTCTGGAAGATTATTGTACCTTGTAAAGCATATAAAGAACTTGAACTTTACACTTCTACAGTGCTGGTGGGAATGCAAACGAATACATTCCTTTTGGAAAGATGTTTGGAGAACACTTTGGGATCTAAAAATAGATCTGCCACTGGATCCTATAATTCCTCTACTAGGTATACATCCAGAAGACCAAAAATGACATTATAACAAAGACATTTGTACTAGAATGTTTATTGCAGCCTAATTCATAATTGCTAAGTCATGGGAGAAGCCCAAGTGCCCATCAACCCACGAACAGATTAATAAATTGTGGTATATGTACACCATAGAATATTATGCAGCCTTAAAGAAAGATGGAGACTTTACCTCCTTCATGTTTACATGGATGGAGCGGGAACATATTCTTCTTAGCAAAATATCTCAAGAATGGAAGAAAAAGCATCGAATGTACTCAGCCCTACTATGAAACTAATTTATAGCTTTCATATGAAAGCTATAACCCAAGTATAGCCCAAGAATATGGGGAAAGGGAAGAGGGAGGGGAGGGTAATTAGTGGGACCACACCTACGGTGCATCTTACAAGGGTACATGTGAAATTTACTAAATGTAGAATATAAATGTCTTAACACACTAACTAAGAGGGTGCCGTGACGGCTATGTTAACAAGTTTGAAGAAAATATTTCAGATTGTATACAAAACCAGCACATTGTACCCCATGATTTCATTAATGTACACAGCTATGATTTAATTTTTAAAAACTGGAAAAAAAAAAAAAGAATTTGAACTTTAGTCCAGGCATGGTTGGCTCACACCTGTGATCCTAGAATCCTGGAAAGCCAAGGCAGGGAGGATCGGTTGAGCTCAGTAGTTAGAGAACAGCCTGAGCACAAGCAAGACCATGTCTCTAATAAAATAATAGAAAAATTAGCAGGGTGTTGTGGCAGGCACCTGTAGTCATAGCTACTTGGGAGGCTTAGGCAGGAGGATCACTTGAACCCAGGAATTTGAGGTTGCTATGAGCTAGGCTGATGCCACTGTACTCTACCCAGGGCAACAGAGTGAGACTTCGTCTCAAAAACAACAAAACAAAACAAAACAAGAATTTTAGCTTTATCTTGAAACATGTCTTTTGGGTTTCTTTTGAATCCCAAAGCATTACTTCAAAAAAGTTAGCAGAGGAGTATCACAGTCAGATTGATTGAATTTGTCTGTGTCCAAATGCTTGACATTTGATAAAGTTGAACAGGTGGCAGGAACGGGGAGCCCATCATTCTGAACCATCTGTCTGAAGACAGGGAATCTTTCCTGAGAGTTACATTTAACAAAAGCTTTTGACTTTGTATTACAACTGTATTACATGAGAAAATATTGCCGAGATCTACTTAGAAAGCAGCTTAAGATCTCTAAAGTTTGAGTATTGCTGATCTACGTCTAGATAGAAACACGAGCTTCCAAGGTGGACAGCAAGACTCAGCTGCCAAGATGAGCTTTCTATTCATTCCTTGGTTAGTTCAACCACAGAACCCTTGGCCTTGGTGTATACAGTTTCTCTTCTTGACTAGAATAAGATGCGTAGGCCCGGCTGTAATGTCATTTACTCCAAGAAACCACCTCCTGGGCTAGGTCAAGTGGTTTTGCTATATGTTCCTAGGCATAGTAAATCTCCTATCATTATTATTAACTCAAACACTTTCAAAAACTGCTTGGGGGACACTTACCATGTAGTTGTACAGGCCATAGTCTGTAAGGTTGGGGAAATGTCCATGCAAATAATGTGCCCTGAAGTTTGGCAGTGCACAGCCTGTGCAACTGTACATTACCACCCCGATTGCTTATTTTATTGTATATTTTCCCCATTAGATTATCAATGCCAGAAAGAACGGACTCTTGCTCATGATTTTTATCCCTAGTACCTGGCACTATTGCTGTCAACTAATTAGGTGCTTAATATTTTGGATTAAATAATTCTGTGTTTGTTAACATATATAATGATGAAATGTGACCTTCCACTTGGAGTAATCATCCCTACATTTTCCCAAAGCACTATGTTTATAATTATATTTAAATTAGTAAAATCCTTAGTGGTATCTTTCCATTTCTGTTTTGAATGCTGCTTTATTTACATGAAAAGAAGATTTTTCCCTCTATACCCTACTCACATTTTTAAGCTACTCACTAGAAATGCAAGATTTACCTTGGCAAGGACATGAACTAGGACCAGTTTTATGGACTCAGCAATTTGCTGACGGTATGAAAGGAGAAATATCTTTCTTTTTTTTTTTTAATTTCTTTTTTGCTCTTTTAAAACTTTATTCAAACTAATACGAGGGTATGACTTTTAGGTTACATTGTTCTCACTTCCAGGGTACAGTTCCATTTGTAAAAGAGCCCCTCACCCCAGGGGTCTATTACACAACCTCACAATGTGCACGTTTGGTGAGATCCCATCTCATGCCCTCCCTCTTTCTGCCATATGTCTTCCTCCTTTCCCCCTCCTGCTTCCGTCTACCCCCAAACTGAACTATAATACTGTTTCATTGTTCTTATGAACATATAATTGTTTATATATTGATTTCATATTAGTATGGAGTACGTTGGATATTTATTTTTCCATTCTTGTGATACTTCACTAAGAAGAATGTATTTTAACCCCATCCAGGTAAATGTAAAAGATGTAAAGTCTCCATTTGTTTTAGTGGCTGAATAATATTCCATGGTATACATATACCACAGTCTGTTGATCTGTTCATGAGTTGATGGGCTTCTATGACTTGGCAATTATGAACTGAGCTGCAATAAACATTCTAGAGCAAATGTCTTTGTGGTAAAATGGAGAAATCTCTTTCTTGAGGTGATCCAGGAATAATCAGATGTCACAAGTTCCACCCAACAACATGGGCTTATATCTCAATGCCTTTTTTTACTTTTTCTTTATCTTTTATTTTGGTTTCTTTTCTTTCTTTCTTTCTTTCTTTTTTTTTTTTTTTTTTTGAGACGTCTCACTTTGTTGTCTCAGACATCAGCTTAGCTCACAGCAACCTCAAACCCCTGGGCCCAGGAGATCTTCTTGCCTCAGCCTTCTGATTAGTAGGGACTACAGGTGCCCACCACAATGCCCAGCTATTTTTAATATTTTTAGTAGAGACAGGGTCTCACTCTCTCTTAGGCTGGTCTTGAACTCCTGAGCTCAAGTGATCCTCCTGCCTCAGCCTCCCAGAGTGCTAGGGTTACTGGTGTGAGCCACTGAGCCTGGCCTCTCGATGCCTTCTTGTCTTCCTTACCTACAAGGGAGTCTGAGAAATGGGCACATTGCTGGTAATAAGAGCAAATGGATACTGTATAGACAGCAGGCAGTTCCATCACAGGCTCTCGAGGAAGGCTCCACCAATTCCTGAAATGAGGGCAAGTGATCTCTTTCTACTCTCTCAGCTGAGAATATTTACATATAAGTGAAGGCTATCTTTTGACAGGGAAGGGGCTGGAAGTGTCTATTGTGTTGACAGCCAGGGTAGAATAAAGTCAAATCACCCTCCACATCTATTCTCCTAGAGGTCCTGAATATATATAATTTTGGAGAAGGTATGTATATTTAGGACCTCTGGGAGAATTTTCCACTTTGGTAAATACAGCCATCTTTTCAAATAATAAGCCCAAAGGAGGAACTCTTCGCTTCCCCCCAGGGCTCTAGGCTGGTGGCCCCAAGATTACCAAAGAATAATGAGCTATGGAAACAGAAGACAGAACTTCCCCTTGCCATGAGAAGTGTAAGAATTCTGAAAAATCATGTCCTGTTTCCACCTGTAACTCAAGTAAGCTACTTTCATAATTAAAAGCAAAAGCAAAATCAAACAAACAAACAAAACAATCACCTTGCATGTGGAATGATCATAGAAGGAAAAGAGAATTGTGGTTGGGCTCACATTGGTTTAGAGGAGGCGGTAAGATGCTGCTGCTGTGTTTACATGGCAGTTGGAAATAAAGGACTATGAATTTGCTAAGAGCCCCAGGGAATGGATTTGTTAGCTAAGAGAAAAAACAGGGTCCTACAAACAAACAATCATTTCTTGAAGAGCTTTGTTCATGACTATTCACTTGGCAGGTTATATAAAATAACCAGGACAGAAACCCTTCCTGGTCAACTCATGTCTTCAAGGACCCAATCAATGGACAATAAAAAGTGTCCATCCACTTGAAAAGTAAGAGGAACAGTCTACCAGTAGGAAATGCACATTGAAAAAGATCTACAGTGATAAATCCTTGGTAGCCAACATGCTAAAGATGTGCATTTAAGTTTGTCATTATTTACAATATAATTGAGGAATGTTCTCTTCCATCCGAAATTAAATTTTGCAAGTTAATAGAACTCACTCTGATGAAAAGGCCATTTATTCAGTCAGAAAAGTTACTTCTTTGCAACATTAATCATCTTAAGCTCATGGTTTCTCCAGAGGGATAACGACCATTTTGCTTTTCCATTTATATTATTTTTAAGAGGAAACAAATGACTTTGCTATACTTGTATCCTCACTAATTCCCTAAGATGAAACTTAGAAATATGACAGGCTTTATGACTTACCCTTGGGCACCATAATCACTAGTGTAAATGATGGCATTGGCTTTGAGTGCAATGAAAACTACATTAATGAAAATGACCAGGGCTGAAATGTGCCCGAATGCTGATGGAATTCAAGAGAAAAGCCTTATTTGTGAGCAGTTTATGTAATTGGCAGATCCTGACTGACATTCACTACTGTAACAATGACAGACTCAAGTCCAGAATTTCAAAGAACACTATAAACATGTTGGGGAAAAAAAAAAAAGAGTAAGCCTTTCACTTTTAGACACCCTGATATGCATTAAACATTTTAAGTAATGCTCTTAAATCTCTAAGTACTTGAAATGATCAAGTCTTTGCTCTCACAAGAAACATCCGTCAAAGAAATTCTTCATACGTATCAACAGACTGCACTCCTAGCAAAATGTGCATTTCCTAGGAGCTGTATTTTCCCCTTCCTTCCGTAGCCAAGATGGCAAACAAATGGTGCACTTGTCTCTTTCACCTTTTTCCTACAATCCCTAATCGGTCTTGGCACCGTTCTTTGCTAAGCCCAGAATGGCTTTCTCCATATAACACTTCAGTGAGCTGCCAGTTGAATGGTGCTCAGGTGAAACCTATTTGCCATTCCTGTCTCAGGGAGCAGCTCTGGTTTAAAAGGTTAGTTATGTTTCATATATTCAACTTCACATGAAATACTGTTTTATGACTGTCAAAAACGTGTTTCTTGCTAGGCTATTGGGAAACCAGATGTGATTTAAATATAGCCATCAATCTTTTCAACCCATGTATGCAAAAGATAAAGATAAAATGATCAGCTTATCGAATTATAAAAACCTGAGTTATCCTTTTTGTAAGGATACAAAAAAGTACAAAAAGTTGTACTTTTGTTGGACAGAGTGACCCAAAAAAGTATAATCAGTTTTATTGATCTCTGAAATATTCCTCTCTGAGAGGAGATCAATTCATCATGTTTTAACACTGCCCTTTTGGCCACAGTGGTAACTATTATAACATCATACCCTTTTGTAAAATAATCTTACTTAGGAAGTTTTGTTTTTCTTAAATTTTAACGTAAAATATGAAGGAACTTCATTAGTTAAGCTAATTGTATCGGCAAAAGCATGGCTTCTGGTGCCATGGTATAACATCTTTATCTTTAGGTCTTTTCCCAACAAGGTCTTCCCCAGAGAAGGGTAACTTTTACCCTTAACATCCATCCGCCCCCAGTTCTCTGATTATTATCTCTTTCCACCCACCAGAACAGTTGAATCACAAGACCAAGGTTGCTAAAGTTAACTCAGGTGGCAGGGAAATAAACTTAAGCAGGACTGGAAGATTTCTTAGCCTCTTCCTCGACCCTGAACCAGGGAGATATTTGAAAGAGAAGCTATTAGGCAAAGAGTCCCCCACAGCTACTTGTCCCAAGAGGCCTGTAGGGAAACTGCCATTTATGGCCACCTACTCTGACACTTTCTCAATATCTCTTCTCTCTTAAATTTCTTGAGAAAAAAAGTTTGTGTAAAATGGAAAGCCAAACATCCATCATACACCCTGGGTCATAAGCCAACTTTTAGGGTTGAACACAATACACAAGCCTTCTCTCTACTTGCAGTCAACTTAAGAGAGCGCTAAGCTCTGGCCTCTGCTACGTGAGCGTGAAATCACAGGGGAGTAGAATCCCCTGTCTCCTGGCCTTGGTATGCTACAAAATAGCTGTCAGGTGTAAGAAATTGCATCTGGGGGAGGAACATGAACTAGGGGTAAGCCCAGTACCATTCACACTATTAGAGAATTAGCAGGATGTGACACATTTCTTATGGAGTAAAATGGGTGATGTGTGCTTCATAGCACTAAGGGAGAGAACAGGGGCGGGGGACAAAATGGCATCATGGATGTACAAGTGCTTTGCCAGGGAAAGAGCCCCCAAAGAGCAGCAGCACTTTGGAGTATTATTTTATTATTGTCATCCTTCTCTTATGTCTATCTGATATATCCACTGCTCTATTTTTGTATTCAAGCAATATGAAAGAGAGCTCTAGTCAGGGGTGTTCAACCTGTGGCCCACGGGCCACATTCTGACTTTGTAAGGTCTTTTTTTTAGTGTTGGATATCACAAAAAGTATACACAGACTATTTATTTATTTATTGCTAATTAGCTTTTATTAGTGTTTGTGTATTTAACACATGGCCCAAGAAAATACTTATTCTTTCAATGTGTAGCAGAAGAAAAAAATAAAAAGGTTGGACACCCCTGGCTTAAAGTATAAGATTGTGAAACTCTCTTTTTGGTTCACTTCCAATTACCACCTATCCATGGTTTTCAACCAGGCTCAGCATTTAAAACCAATTGTAGTTTTTTGATTCCTTAAAAAATATACTTTAAGAAAATACAGATAGCCAATCCTTACCCTATGCCTAGATGAGACCCAGTTATTTGTAATTTTTAAAATTCTACCAGTGATTCTGATGCTCAGGCAGGGTTGAGAACCCCAGATACAAAGTTTTCCAGGCCAGCTTTATCATGCATCTACTCCTCCAAATCCTAAATTTCTTATCTCCCATGCACAGGTTGGGCAATGGTGCTGTTAAGATACAATTAGCAGAGACTTGCCCCTGTCTTAGCCTCTCCTTCCTCTCCTTACCATCCCAGCAAAAACTGGAAACTTGAATAATGAATAATGTAAGCGTCTCTCTGCCTCCACCTTGCCTCTTCTTACTCTAACTGTGATGATGAGTTGGAATAGGAACCAACTGAACTGATACAGTGGGTTCATCTCTCTGCATCTAATATCTAATATAATCACAATGTAGTCTAATGGCTAATGAAACACTGAACAAAATTTATTATACCAAAAGATATAAGCATGCACTTATTAACAAGCGCCTGGGATTCATTCTGCTGAGTTCCAATTTTAAACTCAGCCTTGAATTTATGTTATTATTATTATTATTATTATTTTGGTTCCAGGTAATGACTGCATTAGTAATACATGGAGGCTTTGATTTGTACTAATCCATTTCTCTTGATGGAGAAATACTTTATTATTTTAAATTATTTCTTTCAAACTCAGCCGCCCGAGTCTTTGGTACAAATCACTTCAGCAGAGTTAACTCTAATCAGCTCAATTCTGCAGCAAGAGATTTTTAAGGGTTTATAAACTCCTTGCTTTCCCCTGCACCCAAGAGCTCATTTTCAATTTAATAATTCTTTGGTATATCTTTGCTGTTAAAATATTGAGCTCGTTTTAAATTCAATAAATCTTTGGTATATCTTTGCTATTAAAATATTTCTAGGTTGGTCCAGGTAAGACCATTCGAGTGACTGCTGACATCCAGAATGTTGTTGTTCTTTTCATTTACCCTAAGTTTTTCAGCACGTTCCTGTAGTAATATTTCCCAGCTGGTAAGGGACCAGCTTCTGGAAGAGGAAGAAACCAGAAACAGCCTCCCTCCCCAGCTGCATGTTATTACTTTACTCCCAATTCAGAGGAAATGAACAATCATTTAGTCTTGACAGGTACATCCAGAAACTCTGTCTTCCTTTTCAACCTGAAAACATCAGGACCTGCAGAAGTTCAGCATTAGTCTTAAAGTATGCTTCCTACTTTTTGCCAACATTAGGAGGATATCTTGGGAACGCATTTGAAAACACCCTCGAAGAACGCTGCCAACAGGCTTAGCAACCTGGGAGGAGAAAAAATGATCATCTGAAATATTTTCTGCTCAAGAAGATCTCTAACTTTGTGGTCCCTTGCGAGTTGGTGTAGGTTGGATGTATGTGACGGCAATAGGGGTGTAACTCAAATGGCCTTTTTAGTAGACTAATACACTTAACACAAAAGCAAAGCTGTCAGCAGTGAATTTCCTTCCAAATCAGTTTCCGAATGAACTAAGAGCAATGCAATGGAGGTTTTTTGTTTTTTTTTTTTAATTCCTTTTATCCTGATGGATTTTTCCCTCAATTGAAAATACTTCCCTTTTCTGAACACAGTTCTCCAAAGTAGAAATACAACCAATACAAAATAATACTCCCTTTGGTCTTGCAGGTTACACTTCACAAACCACTTCCAAGGACATCACTCTACTTACTCCTCACTACCGTGTTAACAGAGGCTGGCTTCCACTTTACAGATGACAAAATAGGGACAGGCCACGCGGGAGGCTGGGCAGACGCCTGGAGTCACAGTTCCTTAAGTGGACAGACAGGCAGCTGCATCTCCTGACTCCCAGGCCAGTGCTGTTTAGTCTATCTTGCTGAGGATTTTAAAACATTTACTTCAGCTTAACTCACTTTGCCCCCTATTATGGTCTATTTGTGCGTGTCAGTCTTTATCTCTGGACCTGAATCAAAGCCTCCCCCTTCCCCAGCCTCCTCCTGTTTCAGAAGGGGAAAAAACAATCAAAGCTTAAATATGGAGCACATGTGCTTCTCATCTGGGCTATTTAGAGGCATCGGGGAAATCAGCACTGTCATTGGCTCCTTGCCCCATGTTTTGGCGTGCCCTTAGACCGGGGTCCCACTGGCACTGCTGCTAGCTACAGGCTGAGCCTACCACATTCAAAGCCAACCTTCCACATCGTGCCTTTGCTTCAACTTTCATTTTTTTGGCCACTCTGTATCTTAGCAATTTGCTTTACTGGTCTGTGAAAAATCAACTTGTGTCTCTATTTAGGGTAGATCTGGAGGTGTGCAGCAGGAGGACAGTAGACACTTTTGCATGGAGACCTGAAATCTTCCACCATCTCTCTGACGGCCGTGGGCAGCCATGACTCCCGGTGAGGTCATGCATTCCCAGGCCAAGTTTACGGGGAACCAGGAGGCTGATTTGCAGGTGCCTTACATACTGCACATTCTAACTCACCTCCATGTTGCATGGGCATCTTTTGAAGTAGAACTTCATGGGGGTGAACAGGAAGACTACAACATTTTTATTATAGTTGGCTTCCTTTGCTGAATTAGCGTTTATATTTTCCCAGTAGAAATCCCCAAATTGAAAATATAGAGGTGTCAGTTAGCACCACTTTAGTTAAGGTTGTGTCAACATTTCCTATAAACCTTGTTTTTCTAGGGTTTATAACTAGACCATAAAAATTTGCTCAGCTCCGAAACTTGGCATCGTAAGTAAACCTGGGAGTGAATTTTGCAGAATTTGAAGAGGGAAAAATAAGTTCAGCTGTTTTTAACATGTGCTTGTGCTAAAATGGAAATGGTTTTAAGATGCATTTTCTTTTTGTGTGACTCAAACAGAGTTTCAGTTGGAAAAAAAAAAAAACAAACTCCTCAAGAGATTATTTCATTAATATGGGCTAATTGCACTTGTTAATTTTTAGAGAAAATGTTAATGATTGAGGTATTTAACTCGAACCCACCAGTTCTGCAGGTACCAGTTTTTTGCAAAGCAGTTAGCTGTGCATAATAACACAATTTGGCAAATCATCTGTACACACTTTAGTGCAGTAATCTACCAACACTTTGAATGAATCTTTCTGATAAAAGGTTAACAGGTTGTCTCCAAATACAAACTCAGGATCACATCTATTCATCTTGCCTTAATCTGTCACTCATATTTATCAAATGACCCCCAAAATCAGCTCACAGGGGATACATCCGATCCCTCTCAAAGTCTACCTTTTCTAGGGGTTGGGGTGGTCCTCTGCACCCCAGCAGCTCACATATCCCTTTTGCTGGGCTGGCAGGATATTGGAATATCAGATGTAATCAGTCAACCAGTTGTCATGTGCTTGAAATGCCCTGGCTTGTGTTTGCTGGCCTCAGGACATGAACTGCTGGAAGCTACCAGTGACAGCAGCATCAGAGAAGAGAAGGTGCTGGACTCAAAGTCAGAAGAACTGAGTTCCAGCTCCTTCTCTGGCCCTTACTGGCTCTGCCAAGCTTGGTGAGTCAGTCCACCTGTCTGGGAATGACGATACTCTGCTCATCTATTAGGACTATTGAGAGGATCAACTGAAATCATTATGTGTATACTTAAAGCGTACAAGTGCCATCCTGGAGTGCCGGTCTCAGCATCTGGTATTACTCAAGGACACCTATCAAGTGTTGTTAGCAAAGTAACAATATACCCTTCTTCAGCTGACTCCTGGAGAAAGGCCCTGGGCTTCCCAGCACAACAGGCCACAGCCATATGACTCAACCCAGCTTTGAATTTCTTCCAACTCCAGTTTTCTGCTTCCACATCTCTCATCTGTCCCTGATCCCTAACCACCTTTCTTTCTTTCTTTTTTTATTTTGAAGCAGAGGTCTTTCTCTGTTGCCCTGGTTAGAGCACAGTGATACCATCACAACTCACTGCAACCTCAAATTCCTGGACTCAAGTAATCCTCCTACCTCAGCCTCCTGAGTAGATAGGATTACAGGTGCACACCACTATGCCTGGATGTTTTTTCTTTTTTTTTGAAACAGTCTCACTATGTCAGCCTCAGTAGAGTGTCGTGCTATCACAGCTCACAGCAACCTCTAACTCAGGGGTGGCGAACAAGTTCCACACAAAGAGCCAAAATTTTAAACTGTGAGAGTCAGAGAGCCACACCACGCAGTGACCTGCCAAAACAGACAAACACTCACACAAAAGCATATAATTTTAACAATAATATATTAAACACATAATATAACATGCTCAGTCA
>CAUYPK010062719.1:0-35064 GCA_963574355.1 Loris lydekkerianus | reverse complement strand
CTATAATTCCTTTACTAGGTTTATACCCAGAAGACCAAAAGTCACAATATAACAAAGACATCTGTACCAGAATGTTTATTGCAGCCCAATTCATAATTGCTAAGTCATGGAAGAAGCCCAAGTGCCCATCGACCCACGATGGACTAGCAAATTGTGGTACAAGTACACCATGGAATACTATGCTGCCTTAAAGAAAGATGGAGACTTTACCTCTTTTATGTTTACACGAATTGAGCTGGAACATAGTCTTCTTAGCAAAGTATCTCAGGAATGGAAGAAAAAGTATCCAATGTACTGGGCCCTACTATGAAGCTAAATTCTGGAACATATTCTTCTTAGCAAAGTATCTCATGGAAGAAAAAGTATCCAATGTACTCAGCCCTACTATGAAGCTAAATTCTAGCTTTCACATGAAGGCTATAAGCCAACTATAGCACAAAACTATGAGGAAAGGGCCAAGGAAGAGGAAGGGAGGGGGGAGGTTAGGGGGGAGGGAGGGTAATGGGTGGGGCCACATCCATGGTGCATCCTAGAATGGGTACAGGCAATTGCACTAATGTACACAGCTATGATCTAACAATAAAAATAAAATAAAATAAAATGTAAAAGAGAGCCATACAAGGACAAATGAGGATATGTCATGAACCAAGAATTACACTGAATCTAATTGTGCATATACGAGGTAGAATAAAAAAACAAAATAAAACAAGGATAATAAAATTTACCTCATAACACTTTTGTATTAAATGAATTCATATATTTACAACATTCAGAACAATTCCTGGCACACAGGAAGCACTATATTATAGAAGTACTAGGGTGTAAAACTACTATTTACTAAGCTGTGTTACAGCAAACACTGTTAACTTCCTTCCCAGATACTTATTTCTTCTTTCTTTGCTACCAGAAGTCTGCTTTTTTCAGGATGACAGTGAGCCCAGACACAGGTAAAATATATGCTTTTCCAGATATTTCCTTGTGTGGAGGGTATCCATGGGACACAGTCCTAGCAAATGACATATAAGCAGAAATCGGCTGGGGGTTCTAGGAAAACTTTTGCTTTTCCTAATAAAAGAGGATGATGTGACTGGCACTATAGCTTCCTTTTTTTTGTCTTATAGGTGGTGTGATGTCTGGAGCCAAGCAGCTTGTATTGTTACTGAGGCAACAGGCATCCTTTTAGACAAAAGCAGAGATGCTAAGGATGTCGACATGAAAGAAAGAAAAGTCGTATTTTACTTTTTGCATCTGGTTGATTACTTTTGATGTTGAGCATTCTTCTAAGTATTAACAAATGATTTAAAAAATCTATGTCTAGGCTGGGCACCCATAGCTCAGTGGTTATGGTGCCAGCCACATACACCTGTGCTGGTGGGTTTGAGCCCAGCCCAGGGCTCAAACAACAATGCTAAACAACAAGGACAACTGTTAAACAACAATGACAACTACAATAAAAAAAAAAAAAATAGCGGGCATTGTGGTGGGTGCCTGTAGTCCCAGCTACTTGGGAGGCTGAGGCAAGAGAATGGCTTGAGCCCAAGAGTTTGAGGTTGCTATGAGTTGTGATGCCACAGCACTCTACCAAGGGCTACATAGTGAGATTCTGTCTCAAAAAACAAAACAAAACTATGTCTAAATAAGCCTAAAAATTATTTTTATAAGCATAAAATAAAAAAATTCAAAGCCATAAGAAAGCATTTAGGTGTAATGTAATCAACAGTATTTTTTCTCAGTGGGATATCGCGCGCACACACACACACACACACACACACACACACAGACACACACACACACAGGGTAGCCAGCCTCAAGTTTGCCCTTAATAATCCCTGCCTCTTGGTATATATAATGCATCATTATATTCTCTCAGTGGGACATCACTATTTTGTGTGCAAAATAATGATGCATTTTGTGGCCAATGGCATCTTAGATCTACTCAATTACGGGGAGCACTTTGTATTTTCGGTTGTTCTTATAATTTGACTAGTGATCCCAGCAGATATTGCTGCCCTTTCATTTTAGCTGGATCTCTGGCAACATTGGGTCAGGGGGAAGAAAATAACAATGGCAATGAATACATTATAGCCTAACTCACCCCTATCAGTTAAGAATGCATTTGGCTGCAGGAAACAGAGACTCAAGCAACCATCACATGAACAAAAGAGATTTATTTTCTTAGCATAACAGGAAATCTGATAGTGGCCATCTGGGTAGCTAAGAAAAGGTAAGACAGACAAGTGCTGTTTTTTTTTTTTTGTTGTTTAAGCCTTTGAGTATATTTAAGGATCTTCCCCTCTCAACTACTGTATTATCTATTGCTCTGTAACAAATTACCACAAACCTTAGACACTATAATAACAAACATTTATTATCTCACAGTTCCTGAGTCAGGAATGCAAGAGTGGCTTAGGTGGGTGGTTCTGGCTCAGAGTCTGCCTAGGGGTTACAGTTAAACTGTTGGCCAGAGCTGTGGTCAGCTGAAGGCTCTGCTTGGGGAGGGGATCCTCTCTCTCATGACTGCTGGCAAGAAGCCTCATTTCCTCACCCGGGTCTCTCTATAGGCTGCATGGGTTTCCTCAAGACATGGCAACTAGCTTTCTCTAGAGCAAGTGATGAGAGAAAGAAAGAGAGGAAAACGGAAGCTGAGCTATCTTTTATAATTCTATAACCTAATCTCAGAAGTGAGATCCATCCCTTCATCTGTATTAACTAGTCACTCCTGCTGACCCTGCAGGGTACTGTGGGAGATGACAAAACAAGGGTTTAAATACCAGGAGGGAGGGATTGTTAAAGGCAAACTTGAGGCTGGCTACTCTGTGTGTGTGTGTTATCTGAAAAGCATAATTAACTACAAATGGAGAAAGAAACAATTAAAAACAGAACACCAAATGGTTGTTACTAATTTGTTCTTCCACCAAAAAATACATGTACGTGCCTATTTTTGCATATATTTGCCATCATTTGGTATTATTTTAAAATTGTTTTCTATTTTTCTATACTTTCCAAATTTTCTTATTTAAAATTTCTTCATATAAGCTATGTAGCAGGTAAAAAGTAAAATTTAAGTTTTATATCTTATTGATTAGTCAAGGTTGAACATTTTATTGCAGTTTTTGGCCAGGGCTGGGTTTGAACCCCCCACCTCTGGTATATGGAGGTGGCACTCTACTCCTTGAGCCACAGATGCCACCCAGGTTGAACATTTTAAAAGTATTTGTGAACCAGTTTTACTGCTTTTTCGGCAAGTTATGTCCTTTATCTAGTATTAGAATAATAGTGATTTTTTTTTTTTTTTTTTGACAGAGCCTCAAGCTATTGCCCTGGGTAGAGTGCCGTGGCATCACAGCTCACAGCAACCTCCAACTCCTGGGCTCAAGCCTCCGCCTCCCAAGTAGCTGGGACTGTAGCCGCCCACCACAACGCCTGGCCATTTTTGGTTGTAGCTGTCGTTTGGCAGGCGCAGGCTGGATTCAAACCCGCCAGCTCTGGTGTATGTGGCTGATAGTGATTTTTTTTTCAATGTGTATGAATTTTATATATATAAAGTGTTATTTTTTGTTAAAAAAAAAAAAGGGTGGTGGTGGTTGTCTAGATAGTGGGGAATATGGGGACCCTATACTCATCCATGGCAGAACTCTAAGGAAGGAACAGGACCTCAAAAAGGACATCTTGGTATTGTACCTTAGACGGGGACTGGGCCTCAAGTACTAGGGACACCTGCCCCTGCCCCAGCCTCAGTGAGGATGTCTGCAACTCAGGTAGGACAGTAAGTAGAAGCTGCTGGCTGGCATGAGGCAGCTGTCAGTGCCCCTGATGATGCCACAGGTGAAAGGCTGGTCTATTTCTTGCACTAGGTTCTGCAACTGGATTCTCAGTCATCACTAGGAGTTAGGGGAGCCCCAGTGGTAACAGAGATCGAATTTTCTTGTAGTCTGGCAATGCTAGGCCCACTTAGATTTTAAAAGTGCAAACGGATACTTTGTGTATAGATGAGCTTAATACCTTCCATATTTTCTTATTTAAAAATACATCAACTTGGCTTGGCACCTATAGTTCCGTGGCTAGGGCACCAGCCACATACACCGGAACTGGTGGGTTCAAATCCAGCCCAGACCTGCCAAACAATGACAACTACAACTAAAAAATAGCCAGGCGTTGTGGTGGATGCCTGTAGTCCCAGCTATAGGCTGAGGCAAGAGAATCGCTTAAGCCCAAGAGTTTGAGGTTGCTGTGAGCTGTGATGCCATAGCACTCTACCCAGGGCGACATAGTGAGACTCTGTCTCAAAAAATAAAAATAAAAATACATCAACTTATTAAAAAAGCTACTGAGATAATTTATGGCCTCTTCTCACCCTCTTTCTTTTGCTTTTGTATACCACAGTATGAATTTTACTGCAACTGAACACTGTAATGAAAGAAGTGGCTTTATTATCTTTATTTTTAAAAATAATATAAAATTTGACTCAGCCTGCTTCCTCAAAGAGTTAGGGAGAAATCTTCTTTTTTTTGACATGCCCATTCCCCTGTCCCAAGTTCAAATTATCTTGGAATCTCAGGGACGTGTTCTGGATTTTAACTCAGTAAGTTTGATTTTCAAACTTCAGTGGTCTCACTGCTCATAGCCCTGAAGGCTGTGGCTTAGAGCTCAGTCCCCAGCCAAATGTCCACCCAGCAAAGCCATGAGAAATTCTGCCACCCCAGGGTCTGGGAAGAGGTCAGACACATGTTCCATAGTGCCACCTGCCTATTTCCCAGAAGATAGGAAAGTCCCACTTGCTACAGGGGACTAGGAACCATTTCCTCCTCCATCAACTTTTCAAATGGACACTCCCTACTCACTCATATAGTCTAAGATCTTTCCCTTCAAGAATCCAGATTTTCCAAAACAAAAGTCCTTTAGCTTTCTAGTGGGGGTGTGTGGGGAGTGGGCAGTCCTCTTAAATCTACAAAGGGAAAGAGCCTGTCATGCTTTGGTGGTGAATCAGCAGAGAAACTCAGAAAGAGGTCATTCTGACAATAAATCACCTACTGCAAATGAAATCCTCATAATTCGACTCTCACCCAACTTTCCTGGGCTGTCTTTGAGCACTCTTTCTCATGTATGTAGTACTCTTTACTTCCTCAAATATCTTTTCTTCCCTTCTCCACCTGCCTCATCCCTAAAGTCATCCAGATCCTCAAAAACATGTCAGGGTTCTATGCTGGTATCTATAATTCTGTTGGCCTTTCTTGTGTGGTTGTAAGCTGACTGACACAGTGTCTCACCAGTATCCCAGGCAGAAGCCCCCAGCAGTCCCTCCCCTCATGGCTCATTGGTCAGAACACAGTCACATGGCCATACAGAGATGCAGGGGAGGCTGGGAAAGCAAGGTCTTGGCAAAACTGAATGGGATTACCATAACTGGTTTAGACAAATCATGACTTATTATACCCAGACCAGGAACACAGTTGCTCTGCTCCAGCAAAAAATGAGTCCCTTTAGCAAGAAAGAAAGGAAGAAGAGATTAATAAAATTTACCATAGAGATCTTATTCCATTAATTATCCCTTTTCTCTTTTAACACATCAGGGACTACTGTACGTGTACGACTTATTATCCATTTGCCCGTTCCACTGAAACAGAGTGTTTAGATATACACGATTGGCCAGAATAAGATTTACATTTCCCAGGCTTCCTTGCAGCTGAGTGTGGCCATATGACCAATTTCTGAGAATGAGTTGAAAGGCGAAGAAATGGAAGTTACCTTAATGGTTACTAGGTGTTAAGGAGAAAAGTCACATTCTCCCTTTCCCTTATCCCAGTGGCTGAAATGTGAATGTGGTGGGGAGCTATCTTGGACCAAGTGGGGCATCTTTAACCACCATGTCCTTATGTGATGGAGCAGCAGAGAAGGAGCCTAGCCCTCTGAAGAATTCACACAACAGAGCTGTCACCAGCTCTGGCTTTCACATGAGAAAAAACAACTGTAAACTCCCAGCGTGTTTAAGCACTGTTATTTTGCAGCCATACTTATATCTTAACAAATACAACTGCCTCCCATCTTCTGCCTATAAGCTTGCTAAAGTCTCTCCTACCTCAATTACTCCTTTGATACTGTGTTTCTCTCTAATTCACCTTCAATCTTTCTCTGTGTTAGTCAGAATAAGCAATAGATACCAACTTTTTTTTTTTTTTTTTTGAGACAAGAGTCTCACCATGTCGCCCTCAGTAGAGTGCTGTGGCGTCACAACTCACAGCAAACTCAAATTCTGGGACTTAAGCAATTCTCTTGCCTCAGCCTCCCAAGTAGCTGGGACTACAGGCACCCACCACAATGCCCGGCTATTTTTTTGTTGCAGTTGTCATTGCCGTTTAGCTGACCCAGAACAGGCTTGAACCTGCCAGGTTCCGTGCCTGTGACTGGCGCCATAACCACAGTGCTACGGGTGCTGAGCCTAAATTTAAGAAAAAAAATCATAGCTCATAGACTTGTGGAGAAGCCTGGAAAATCATGTTTATCAGCTACGCATTGCCACAGTCATGCCACATAAACAACCATAAAATCTCAGAGGCACATGACCATATTTAGTTCACAAATCTGTATGGTTCAGTTTATCTGGGGCTGGCCTGAGCTGGGCTGATCTCAGCTGGACACACTCAAGTGTCTGGGATCAACTATTTGTTGGCCAGGCAGCTCTGTGGATTTTGGCTGAGCTCATTCCACGTTTGAGGCTCAACAGGATGTTGACTGACCTAGAATGGACTTAGCTGGGCTAAGTCAGGGAGACTTGGCCTAGTTCCACATGTCTCTCATTATCCAGGAGGCTAGCCCAGACACGTGCCAATGCCCATGTCAGAGGGTAACAGTGAGGGCAATCACACAAGTGCCTTTCAAACCTCTGCTTGTATAATGTTTGCTAACAGCCCACTGACAAAAACAAGTCACATGGGTGACCCCAGAGTCGGAATGAGAAGGTCCAGCAAGATAAGGCCCTGGAGTGAAGACTGAGATGATGAATGCAATCAATCTTCCACACCACGTTCAGAGGCTTTCCCCACAGGGTAGTGGCCAACATCACACCACAGGGCTGGGTCTCTGAAGACACTGCTATGGCCACTAACGAGCATTTGACATCACAGTAACTAGCGAGTGATCTTGAATATTGATGCTGCTCAGGTATTCTCCCAAACCGGGTGTTGCTGCCATGATTGGCACTGTTCATCAAGAGAATGGATTCTTTTCTGCTTCTGCTTCTTTACATCACAAGCTGCTCCTGATTCAAAGTCTAGGGTGGGTGCACTTTGTTTAGCAGAGCCAATGGCATTTGCCCATGACTCAGTTAACAGGAAGGGTGGGCAAGTGAGTAGCTAGCACTTTCAGCTACAATACTGGAAAGAGGGCTCTTGTTCACACAGAGCTTCATAGAATGGAAAATTCTCCATATGTGGGAAAGGGGAATCTAAAAAAACAAAGCAGAACAGTAGTGACCAGAGGAGGAAGATATCCTCTAGCCTCCATTTCCTTCTCAGCTAAGCTTCTTGAGAAGTATTCCCGGCTCCCTTTTCTCTTCTACTTCTCCTCTAGTTCACAATGATGCATATTCAGTGTCCTACGACCACAAGCCTCTGTTTTTCTGACTTACTCTTCAGGCGGCAGTTTGACTAGGAATTGGGTTCCAGCCTTCAGTTTGGGTTTTTGTCTGTTTCAGGTGTCTTTTATCCTCCTTGGACCAGAAGCTCCCTGGGACATGCTCTTCTCATGGTGAATTCTTCCAGTCTTCTGCCTATCAGCAGGCTAAAGTCTCTCCTACTTCAATTTCTCCTTTGATCCCATGTTTGTCTCTAATTCACTTTCAGTCTTTATATTCTGCATTCGTTTTCTAGAATTGTTGCAACAAATTACCACAAACTTAGTGGCATAAAACAGCAGGAATTTATTCCCTCATCGTTCTGGAGGCTGGAAATCCAAAATCAAGGTGTCAGCAGGGCTACATGTCCCCCAAAATCTCTAGGGGAGAATCTTTTCTTCCTCTTCTGGGTTCTGGTGGCTCCAGGCATTCCTTGGCATGTGGCAGCATCCACATAAACTCCAGCCTTTGTAGTCACATTGTATTTGTATTCTCATCTGTATGTATTTTATCTAAGGACATTTGTCATTGGATTTAGGACCCAACCAAGTAGTCCATGATAATCTCTTCTCAACATCCTTTACTTAATTATATTGGTAAAGTACCTTTCTCAAATAATCCAGGGATTTGGATATAGACATATTTTTTGGGGAGGGCCACCCACTACATACCCATTTGTACATTTTGAATTGGTACTACATACAAATTTATGAGAAGAGTAAGGAAGGAAGAAAGATTAAGTGTGACAGAACAGAGATTAAGGCTTCTACTTTTCTGCTCTCTGTTCAAGCCAATTTTGTTCTTCTCTAAGGCTCTGACTTTGAACCTTCTTCCCCTCTCATTTTTATTTACTGTTGAAACCATCTTTTTGGAAATGAAAATAGAACTCTCATCTCCAATAGGTGAAAGTTCAAAGTAGTACAACCATTTTGAGAAACAATGAGGTCGCTTTTTGCAAAGCAGAACATACATATATATACTCTAGACAAGCAATTCTACTGCTATGTCAATATCCTAAAGAAGCACTTCTACTTGCTCACTTTTCCAGAAGATGTGGATAAGAATATTTATAGCAGGCAGAGCATGGTGACTCACTCCTATAATCCCAGCACTCCCAGAGGCCAAGGCAGGTGGACTGCCTAGTTCAGGAGTCCAAGATGAGCCTGAGCAAGAGTGAGACCCCTGTCTCTAAAAATAGCCAGGCACTGTGGCAGCACTTAGAGTCCCAGCTACTTGGGAGGCTGAGGCAAGGGAATACTTGAGCTCAAGAGTTTGAGGTTGTTGTGAACTATGACACTATGGCACTCTACCCAGACTGACAAAGTAAGACTGTGCCTCAAAAATTAAAAAGAAAAAAAGAATGTTTACAGCAGAAGAGTTCACAGTGGCACAGAATGTGAAGCAACCAAATGCTCATCCATAGTAGCATAGACAAAATGTGGTATTTATAAAATGGAATATTATACAGCAGAGAAAAGAAGTGAACTATAGCTATATTCATGGACATGGGTAAAGCCACAAATCATACTATTTGTCTAAAAGAAGCAGGCAACAGAAGAACAAATAGAATAACAATATCATCCTTATTATAAACAATATATTACTTATGGTTACAAACATAAGTGGAAAAAATATCAAGAAAAACAAGGGGATGATTAATACAAAATTCTGCACAGTGGATACACCTGACAGGGAGAAAAAGAAGAATGTTCATATGAAGGGAACCCCAAAAGGCTTCTAAGGTACTGGTAATGTCCTATTATGTAGCATTGGGAGCAGGTATATGAGTACAAATGTTACCTGCCAAACGATACATATTGATTTTATATATTCTTTTGTGTGCATGATATATTTAGCATGCCATGAGAAAACCCTACTGTAGGAGAGGATGTGGAGCAAGAGAAACTCACACTTATTGTTGTGAGAATGAATATAAATCAGAAAGACCATTTGGAAGAACATTTTGCAAAATTCAGTGAAGTGAAAGTTACACATGTTCTGGGATCTAGCAATGCCTTTCCTAGGTAGTAGGAAAGTAGTGATTTTCAAACTTTCTGACCATACCTTCTTATTGAGAAATATATTTTACTTTACAACTAATCACATGTATCTATCTCAAGTACAAACACAAAAGTATATATAAACACAGATGTGTGTAAGTATGTAAAAAGTTGGGACAAAACTTTTGCAAAGCAATACCTGTAACACATGCAGAACTTTTCTATTCCTGTCTATTCTATTTCATTAAAGGTCCAGAACTTTAAATTATTTCAACTCACTAATAGTTTTTTTTAGAGACAGAGTCTCACTTTGTTGCCCTTGGTAGAGTACTGTGGTGTCACAGCTCACAGCAACCTCCAGCCCTTGGGCTTAGGCGATTCTCCTAAGAGAATTCGCCTCCGGAGTAGCTGGGACTACAGGCGCCCACCACAATGCCCAGCTATTTTTTTGTTGCAGTTTGGCCGGGGTCGGGTTTGAACCCGCCACCCTTGGTATATGGGGCTGGTGCCTTACCCGCTGAGCCACAGGTGCTCCAACTCACTAATAGTTGATGCTATAGTCTAAATGCTGCTATATCATCAAACTTCATGTATTAAAACTTAATCATCAGGGTGATGTTATTGGAGAAATGGTCTTTGGGAAGTGATTAAGAGGTGAAAGTGGAATTGTGTCCTTATAAAAGGGACCCCAGGAAGATTCCTTGCCCTTTCTACCATCTAAGGACACAGTTAGCAGGTGCTATCTATGAACCAGAAAATAGGTCCTCACCAGACACCAAATCTGCTGGCCTCCAGAACTGTGAGAAATAAATTTTCGTAGTTTATAAGCAATACGATCTATGATATAAGCTATACAATTTATGATATTTTGTTATAGCAGCCAAGACTAAGACAGTTGACAAACTGTAATTTGAAAAAAAAAAATAAACTAGAGAAAATTTTGTCCCTTTAAAATGTATAAGAGAATGGTGACCCAGCAATTCTCAAAATAAAAATAACTGGAAATGAGAATTGAGGAATATTCACATAATGGAATAGTATATTGTAGCTAAGATCAATAAACTAGAGCTCCATGTATTAACAGAATATTGAGTGAAAAAAGCCAGTTGCTGAAACACACGTACAGTAGGATGCTATTTATAAAGTTTCAAAGAATTTTAAAACATGTTGTTTATGGATATGCACATATGTAGTAACAGTCTGCAACATGCATGGGACATTGAACACGGGATTCAGGATCGTGATCTCTGTCAGAGAGAGAAAGGGGAATGGGATCAGAGAGGGACAAAAGTGGGACTTTAATTATACTTTAAGATTTTTTGTTTGTTTCTTAAAACAAACTACCATGTGTAGCTTGGACCAAATCTCGTGTGCTATTTTTATGTGGCCTATAAGATAAAAATGGTTTTTACATTTTTTTAATTATTGAAAAAAGTGAAAGAAGAATATTTCATGATATGAAAATCACATAAAGTTCCAACTTCAATGTGGGTAAAGTTTTATTAGAACATAGGAACACAGCCATGTAGTTTTTTTACATATTGTCTACACTCGCTTTTATGCTGCCATGGCAGAGCTGAATAACTCCAGCAGAGACTAGATGGTCAGCAAAGCGGAAAAAGAAAAAGTTTGCCAGCCTCCAGTTTATTGTGTGACATATATTTTATGAAATTAAAAATATGGTAATTTTGGCAGGGTGCGGTAGGTAGCACTCTGGGAAGCCAAGGGTGGATTACTTGAGCTCAGGAGTTCCAGACCAGCCTGAGCGAGACCCTGTTTCTGCTAAAAACAAAAATTACATTCTAACACTTGGGGAGGCCAAGGTGGTGGATTGCCTGAGCTCGTGAGTTTGAGATCAGCCTGAGCCAGAGCCAGAGCGAGACCTCATCTCTAAAAAAAATCTCACCTGCGTTGTGGCAGGTGACTGTAGTCCAAGCTACTTGGGAGGCTGAGGCAAGAGAATCGCTTAAGCCCAAGAGTTTGAGGTTGCTGTGAGATATGACACCACGCACTCTACCAAGGGCAACAAAATGAGACTCTGTCTCAAAAAAATGAAATGAAATGAAATAAAATAAAATAAAATAAAATAAAATTTAGCTGGGTGTTGTGGTAGGCACCTGTACTCCCAGCTACTCTGGAGGCTGAGGCAAGAGCACCACTGGAGTCCAGGAGTGAGTTTGAGCTTTCTGTGAGCTATGATGCTAAGGCACTGTAGCCAAGGGCAACAGAGTGACACTGTCTCAAAAAAAAAAAAAAAAGGTAATTTAAAAGAAAAATTTCAGAAGTAAAAAGATGTATAATTCTACCATCTACCAAAATGTGCTTTCCATGTTTTTTCCTAGTCTTTTGACAAAACCCATATATTTTTATTGAAGTCTTGCAAAGACATTTTTCATTCTATTTTTTCCCTGCTGTACATAATTTCATACACATCTTCAATGTGCTATGTAACATTCAAATTTGCAGTCTTAATGGACACATAAAATGTGGTTCAAGTTTATAAACCACATACCATAATTTGTGTAACTGCCTTGTTTAAACCTTTATATATCTATTTTCATTTCCTGCTATTTGTACACAGAGCTTTTTTCTCCTTTTTTTGACTTCCATTCTTAGAATAAATTCCTAGGAATGAAATACCTAATCTTCCCTTTATTCCCCAAACTTTCAACACTCTTTCTTCCTCTCTCTACTCTGATAACCTCTTGCTTCTTCAGTCTTTTCTTATCCCTTTGCCATCTCTAATTGCTGCTCTTCCTACTGGTTGTTTAGGTACTAAAAAAGCTTCTTGCTCTTAATAAATAAATGCTTGACCTCACCATCTCTTAAATGGTCCAACATTGTGCTATGCACCGTGAGGGCTGCTTCTTGCTCTCATTTCTTTTTTTTTTTTTGCAGTTTTTGGCGGGGGCTGGTCTGAACCCAAACCCGCCACCTCAGGCATACTTTGAGCCACAGGGGCCACCCCTTGCTCTCATTTCTTAACTCTTTCTCTCCTCACTGGGTCTACTTCCTTCCACTCTACTCCTTTGCTAAAGTTAAAGTCTGCCAGTGATCTCTCTGTAAGCCCAAAGGTTTTTTCCTCTATTTTTATCTTCTCACTGGAGCTTCTGGTCTCCCTACTATTCTTCAGGCCTCTTTCTTTTCCTGTTCTGCCTCTACTCACGGTTTATCTCTTTACGGAACTTTCTCAACAGGTTGGTATATGCCTAGCTCTTTTGAGGCCACCTTCAACCCAGGCCTATCTCATTCCTTTAACTCAACTTTGTCCTATTTTAAGTTGTTTTGCTCCCCTTTGAATAAAGATGAAGGAGGAAAAAGTAAACACTTGCAGGCACACAACATTAAGAGTCCTCTACTTATAGCTTAAAATAATAAAACCTTTGTGGCTCGGCGTCTGTAGCTCAAGCAGCTAAGGTGTCAGCCACATATACCAGAGCTGGTGGGTTCCAATCCAGCCTAGACCTGCCAAACAACAATGACAATTACAATCAAAACATAGCTGGGCATTGTGGAGGGCACCTGTAGTCCCAGCTACTTGGGAGGCTGAGGCAAGAGAATCACTTAAGCCCAGGAGTTGGAGGTTGCTGTGAGTGGTGATGCCACAGCACTCTATCCAGGGTAACATAGTGAGACTCTGTTTCAAATAAATAAAATAAAATAAAATAAAACCCTCGAGATAAGTTCAAGGATCACAGGCCATACTATACTAGTAACCAAAGATCTACAAAGTGTGTCAGTGTTACCTGGAAACATGTTAGAAATGCTGAATTGTAGGCTCCACCTCAGACCTACTGAACCAGAACCCATGCTCTCACCATAACCCCCTGTGATTCTCATGTGCAACAAGTATAAGCAACACTGGTCTAGTGGACACTAAGTGCCTGTCATCAAAACCCTCCATTAAAAGGGCTCCATGGACCCCTTAGAAACTTCAAACCTATGATTTATACCTCTAGATGGGTAAAGTTTGGTGTAAGGGTGATCTGGCTGCCACAGCTATTACCTCTTTGACGACAGCTGACCGACTGATATCCTGGCTTATTGTGTGGGTGGCCTTTCTCCTCTTTATTCTAGGTGTAGGTACATTCTTCTGAAGCTGCAAAAGAGTCTAAAGAAGATAATTTCTCTCAAGAAATAAAGATTGTTCTTCAATCAAGAGTACAGATAAGCCTATAGAATCTTTCATACAGTGGCCACATCCTACTAGGGTTAGGAAACATCATTTCTATAAAATTTCCTTTAAAAAATGTATATAAACAACATAGAACCAAAAAGACAAGAAATATCTATATTCTTCATTCTCTCGTCAGTAAGTATTAAGCACCTACTATGTATGTGCCAAACTCTATTCTAGATGCTGGAAATGCATCAGAGAACCAAACAGACAAAGCAATAAAGCATTTGCTTGGAGTGTGTGTGGTTAGTTTCGATTTTGGTGGTCTTGGGGATGATGGTGAGAAGAGTCCAAGAATCTCAATGTCCTATCAAATACTATTTGTTTGTTTGTTTGTTTGTTTTGAGACAGAGTCTCACTTTGTTGCCCTCGTTAGAGTGCTGTAGTATCACAGCTCACAGCAACCTCCAGCTCTTGGGCTTAGGCAATTCTCTTGCCTTAGCCTCCCGAGTAGCTGGGATTACAGGTGCCAGCCACAACACCCAGCTATTTGTTGTTGGTGGTGGTGCAGTTTGGCTGGGGCCAGGTTTGAACTTGCCACCCTCAGTATACGGGGCCAGCGCCCTACTCACTGGGCCACAGGTGCTGCCCTCAAATGCTATCTGAAGTTATCACCATGCAACTAAAGTGAATTTTTAAAAAATCTTGGATGGGAAACTGGCTTAGATATAGAAAACTAAGGTAAGAATAATAGGGCTTCTCCAGGTACAGCAATGTTAACAGCATCCCTTGGGAATCGGTATTATTTAACATTTCATAAATGATCAAGAAAAAGGAATACTTTGAGGTATTTCTAGGTACACAAATTAAACTTTGCTTTCCACATAGTAAAATGTCAAGTCAATAGGGAACATCTCCTGGAACATTTCTAAAACTATGTAAATAAACTAGAAAGTAGCTTGCCCCATGGACAAGCGTAAGGCAGCTCACATAGGGGAAGACAATTCAGATGACACCTTTAAGACAATGAACTCTGAACTGCCATTAGCCACTAGATGAGGAATCTAGAAGTGTAGATTCCTTCAAGACCTTAACTCTTCTGAAGTCCAAAACATCAGCAAAAGTTTTGGCAAAATATCAGCCTCAACAAAACTTCATGACACACCTCTTAGGGCTCAGTGTGCAGTGCTAGTCATTGCATCCAAAGAAAAGGAAAAGCCAGAGAAAGGTAGGTAAAATGATAAAAAAGGCAGAAATGCTTTTGTGTGATGGGTTAAATGCCCATAAAGAAGATAATAGGCTATAAAAGCATGAAAGATTCAGACAGAGTGAAACAACCCTTTCATACAATCCCATAATTCTAAAATTAGAGGGAAAAAAAAACAGCTTAAAAACGAGAGTAACATCTATGTAGAAAGAGACCATTAGAGGACATATAAAAGAAGGTCTTTCTTTAAACAGGGGGCCCTTAGGTGTTCTCCAGTATGTGGAAGGACATGTGGTAGCAGTAAATGAAGTGGGGAGGGGGCAACCAGCCCACCTCAGTAGTCCTTTGTTAAGACAAAAACTGCTCCGGATGGGCTTGCTGTTCCTCTCTCCCCAAATCACTGTGGAATACAACCACAGAAACTCAAAAAGAGCAAAACACGCACAAAAAGCATTTAAAGGATTCAAAATGCTAATATTAAACGTCATTCTGAGTGAAAATTAGATTGAAAATAAATTCAAGGGTGAAAGATGTATAATAGATTAATAAGGAAAATTAAGAATTTTTTTTTTTTTTGGGGGGGTACATTCTTAATCTTTGCGGTTCGGACCATGGAGAAATACTATGTCCTCAAAGGAAATAATACATGATAATCTGGATTGTGTGGATAAAATATTTCCTTAAGCATCTGGCTTCTCAAGCCAGAAAGTGAGTTACGGATTGATACAGGGATTAGATCATTTGAATTTCACCCAAGCACAAGTCCTTCAATAGTTTCAATTAACAGAGCACGGGGACACTGATGAATCAACTGTTACTCACGGGTTGAACAGTTACCAAGTCTGAACTATCGGATCTCTACTGATCTTCCTTCGCAGAAAAATAAAACAGGATCTAAATGGAACGAGGAAAGGGAGGGTCAACCAGACTGTCACTGAATTGAGAGACGTTAAAAATGGACCCCAACCAACATAAGGGCACTTACTTTTACATCAAAGATTTATTTATACATATATATTTATATTATACTGTCTCCTTCCAAAAATTATTTGATTCAGGAACTTCACTCCCCACGAAAAGTCCTCTTTCTTCTCTCCCATCTGTCCTTTCCTTACCTGTTTCTTCGCTCCTGGAGGGTGGGTTAGGAACTTTCAGCCCCGCCCCCCTGCTCGCCAAGCTCCGCCTTCCCGGGCCACCTGCGTGTCCAGCCCCTGACGTTACCGCTTAGGCTTCAGGAGCCTGCAGGATTCCGGCTCCCGATTGGTCTCTCGTCCACGGCTTGCGCAGCCCGCCAATGGCAGCGTCTCTGGGTTGGCGGGTGCCCACATCCAAGATGGCGCCCCCGGGAGCTGGGAGCGGGTGACCGGCGGCGGGGAAGCGGCCTGGGTTGGCCCTCAGCTTGCGGGGTCCTGGGGGCATCTCGCTTGGTACACCCCCTGGCCCGCCCACAAGGCCCTCCCCGGGCCAAAGCAATGGCCGCCGAGAACAGCAAGCAGTTTTGGAAGAGGAGCGCTAAGCTGCCAGGGAGGTGAGTCCAGGACGCTGAGAGGGAAAGGGGATTAGACCAAACCTTTCCAGATCCTGATCCCTAAATCCTGCGGGCCTGGGGCGGCACCAAGGCCAGAAAGCTGGTTTGGGGAATCCCGGACTGGGGAAGCTGGAGCTCCCTGGTGGTGGCCGGGCAGCTGTCAAGCAGGGGAGCCGGCAGCTGGGTGTGGGTGCAGATCCGGATCTGGAGGCGGAGGTCTCAGGAGAGGTGACCTCCAGCTGGGAGGTGGCTGAAGACCCGGCGTTAGGGGCAGTGGAGTTGGGTGAATAGCCAGTGTCTCTCCCAGACTCGGAGAGCCATCCCCAGAGCTGCCCCCCACTTTAAACAGAACTCCCTCTCGGGGGTCGCCACCACGCACAGGTGGTTGCTTGCATGAAGATGGACCCCTTTCCTTCTCGCCCACCGTGGCGAGGGTTCTGGTGGGAGCTCAGGGCCTCCTGCTGAGGGGGGCGGGTAGGAAAAGTGAGGACAATTCCCTAGCCCAACCTTACTTTTATCTTGAGTTGGCCCTTTCCCATTAGGAATTATTACAAGATGACTACAGAATCAGGGTTATTCTCTGGCATTTTTCTAAGGAATTGTTCAACGCCAAGTGACCTCTTCCTCCTCTGCGTTGTAATGCTCTTTTTGTGCAAATACACTAAATTCTTTCATTCTTAGTTGGAGAGCAGATCTTATAAGCTACTTTCAAACCCTCCCCTCCCACCTCTTTCGGTGTATTTTGAAGACTCTTAGCAATTATCCATCCATCAATTAGCTATTGGTTTACAGTTTAAATTTGTTTGGGGCAGAGTCCTGAGAATTATAAGGAGTGTATGTTTCAGGTGTGAATTTAAGATTTCAGTCAGCCAAGTTCAGTCTACTTGATGATGAAATTCATGTTTGGTTATGCCTCACTTGCTGCCTTTTCTAATTAATTCAGGTCTTTTCTCTATGGGATAATCCTTTGAACTTGTGACCACCCCTTACCCCTTTTTAAGGCAAGAGAGAAATAAGCGTCAGTAGTGGCTATTCTCCTATTGACAAATGGAGAAAAGGGGGAGAATCAGCTTTAAGTAATACATAGGAAAATAGTACAAAGGAATGCAAAGATAGCTTCAGATTAAAGTGCTGTGAAATTACAGTATTAATATTAGTGTTAAAGATGTTCTGTGTTTTTAGATAAGCACCACTTCCTGCCAACTGATTCCTCTTTCCTTCCTGGTCTAGTGAGCTCTCCAGTTGCGTTAACTCCTGTTCTCTGAGGTTTTCCATAGTGAGATCATTCAATTTTGACATCCTGAGATTATAATCAGAATCCATAGGAAAATTCATATCAGGAAGCAATATGAGAGTTGTGAGACATGGCATAGTCTTTTATGCCTTCTGACTGGGGGTTACTATTAACATCTTTTGTTTTTTATATTTCCGTTTTTGGGCTACAGAAACAGCTTAAAAGTGCTACTTCTGTACAATAGAAAGAGAAGTCTTTCTAGTTTCTTCAAGTTTTTGGCTTCCTTTTTCATTTTGAAGATTATAGAGAGATAGGAGAGAGAACTTTTGAGTTCAGAAAAACTTGTTATTATTTGGGCTTTCTTACCTAGGCAACCACAATAAATAATTGACTTAATAATCTCTTTAGGCCTCAATTTCCTTATCTATGAAATAAGGAGTAAAAATACTTTTCACAGGGCTACTGTGAGGACTAGATGAAATATCCTATTTGTAAAGAATCTAGGACAGGCTCTTTTCTTCCCCTGGCTTCTTGAGGATCTCCTGCCATCATGAACAACACAGTAAGTATCTGGACCAGGAAGTTCATGACCAACCGACTATTTCAGAGGAAACATGGTCATTGATGTCCTTCACTCTGGGGAGGCAACAGTACCAAAGACAGAAATTAGGGAAAAACTAGCCAAAATGTACAAGACCACCCGAGGTCGTCTTCATATTTGGGTTCAGAACTCACATTGGTGGTGGCAAGACAATGGACTGAGGCATGATGTATGATTCCTTGGATCATGCAAAGAAAAATGAATCCAAACATTGCAAGGCATGGCCTGTGTGAGAAGAAAAATACTTCAAGAAAGCAGCAAAAGGAACACAAGAACAGAATGAAGAAAGGAGACTGCAAAGACTAATGTTGGTGATGGCAAAAAGGCGGAGGAGTAAAGACTACAGTGATGTTATCTGCAGCCGTTGTATAGATTTTTCACAAGAAGATTAAGAAAGACTTTTCATGTGGAAAAGAAAAACCTAGGACAGTGTCTACATAAAGCATAATTGCTCAAAAAATTATTAATATTACTGGTATTATTAAAGCAAGTAATCATTTAAAATAATGTTTCTCAGATCCTTACTGTAGTACTAGTTATTTGTCTTCATTATTTATTCTTACTGCATTAAGAATTATAGTTGCCATCATTCATAATAGTTGTTTTTAAATTTTGCTTTCAATCTTACTTTGAAGTTGTTTTTTTTTTTTTAATTTTCTTTCTTTTTTATTGAAACAGAGTCTCACTTTGTGGCCTTCAGTAGAGTACTGTGGCATCACAGCTCACAGCAACCTCCACCTCCTGGGCTTAAGCAATTCTCTTGCCTCAGCCTCCCAAATAGTTGGGACTTACAGGCGCCTGCCAGAACGCCTGGCTTTTTTTTTGGTAGAGACGTGGTCTCACTCTGGCTCCTGCTCGTCTGGAACCTCTGAGCTCAGGGTAATCCACTTGCCTCGGCCTCTCTCAGGGTGCTAGGATTACAGGCATGAGCCACCACGCCCGGCCATAATTCATAATAGTTTTCTTTTCTTTTCTTTTTTTTTTTTTGAGACAGAGCCTCAAGCTGTTGCCCTGGATGGAGTGCTGTGGCATCACTGCTCACAGCAACCTCCAACTCCTAGGCTGAAGTGATTCTCCTGCCTCTGCCTCCCAAGTAGCTGGGACTACAGGCACTGCCACAACACCCGGCTATTTTTGGTTGCAGCCATCATTGTTGTTTGGTGGGCCTGGGCTGGATTCGAACCCTCCGTGTATGTGGCTGGTGCCTTAGCCACTTGAGCCACAGGTGCCGAGCCTCATAATAGTTTTTAGTTGGTTTTTTTTTTTTGTTTTTTTTTTTGAGACAGGATCATGCTCTGTTACCCTGGCTAAGGTATAGTGGTGTCATCATAGCTCACTGTAACCTCAGACTCCTGGGCTAAAGTGATTCTCCTGCCTCAGCCTTCTGAGTAGCTGAGACTACACGTGTGCACCAGGACACCTGGCTAATTTTAATTTTTCTGTTTTTTGTAAAGAGGTGTCTTGCTCTTGCTCAGACCGGCATGATGGTTTTTAGTACCTTGCTTGTTGAAGAGAAATATTGTTCAGTTGTATACTTTCAGCAAGGAACCCTGAAGGAGCCCCTGGTTATGGGAGAAAACTGAGGGGTTTTTTTAGATAGAAGGGTACTTTGATTTAAGGAAAATAGGCATTTTCTCAAGAATAGAACTTCTGCATCTGTACTTTTTCAGTCATAGAGAAGAACAACTTTCTCTTGAGGAAATGATACAAATGACTGCCCTAAGTTCATGGTAACTTAGAAGTGAAACTGCCTTCTGTTTTTTGCAAACTGAAAGGTAAAAAATCAAAGTGATGGCAGGTTACTTTCAGTTTCTTTGATCATGATCCAGTGACCTTAGTGACAACAAACAGGAATTTTATTAAATAAAATAACCTACATTCAAAATGAATGAAACATTCTTTTTTTTTTTTAAATCACCCTTTTGAAATATGCAATCCAATAGTATTTTTTTTTATTGAGACAGAGTCTTACTATGTTGCCCTCTGTAGAGTGCTGTGCTGTCATAGCTTACATCAACCTCAGACTCTTGGGCTTACGCAATTCTCTTCTCTCAGGCTCTCAAGTAGCTAGGACTACAGGCATCCGCCACAATGCCCGACTATTTTTTGTTGCAGTTGTTATTGTTGTTTAGCTGGTCTGGGCTAGGTTCAAACCTGCCAATTCAGTGTATGTGGCTGGCGCCATAACCACTGTGCTACGGGCACTGAGCCACAATCCTCTAGTATTTAGTATGTTCATCTATAGTATAGATGGTTCTGTGCTATCATCACCACCAGTTTCAGAATGTTTTCAATATTCCAGAAAGAAACTCTGTACCTTTATTAGAGTATAGTAGCAATCACTTCCCATTCCCTCTCCCTCCTCACTTTAGTAACTACTATTCTACTTTCAGTTTCTATGGATTTACCCATTCTGGAGTAATGCAGAGTAATATGTATGAGGCCTTTTGTGACAGGCTGCTTCAATTAAGCATGGTGATTTCAGTCTCATCCATGTTAATCATGTATCAGTACTTCATTCCATTTAATGGCTAAATATTTTATGGTGTGGATAAACCACATTTTGTTTATCCATTCATCAGTTGATGGCAATTTGGGTTTTTTACTTTTTGACTACTAGGAATGATGTTTCTGTGAACATTCATACATAAGTTTTTGTGTGGACATACGTTTTTCCATTCTTTTGAGTATATGCAGGAATAAGATTGCTGGTTATCTTTTAAAGTTCTCTCAGTTATTCATAAGAACCCTATGTACTTAATACAGCAAATGGTTATTGTATTGATAACTAAGAAGATAAGAGACAGTATGCATCATTGTAGTTAAAAATTCATGTTCTGGAATCTGACTGCTTGGGTTGAAATCCCAGCTCTTCCACTTTCTAGCTGTGTAACCTTGTGGAAGTTAATTAACTTCTCTGTTCCTCAGTCTCCTCATCTATAAAATGGGAATAGTCTCAACCCTATACAACTATTGTGAGAATTAAATGAGTTTATAACAAGTGGTTGAAAGGTAATCAATAATATAATAATTATTATAAGAATGATAATTACGGCTCGGCGCCTGTAGCACAGTGGTTACGGAGCCAGCCACATACACTGAGGGTGGCAGGTTCGAACCTGGCCCAGGCCAGCTAAGCAGCTGCAACAGAAAAATAGCTGGGCATTGCGGCAGGCGCCTGTAGTCCCAGCTACTTGGGAGGCTGAGGCAAGAGAATTGCTTAAGCCCAAGAGGTTGAGGTTGCTGTGAGCTGTGACGCCACAGCCCTCTACCCAGGGCGACATAGTAAGACTCTGTCTCAAAAAAAAAAAAAGAATTATTATTACTATTGTAGTAGCTCCACTTTTTGTTTTCTCCTCTTGCTTTAGTTTCTAAAACTGGAATTGGAAAACTTTGATCAATGGTGTATTTGAAGCTTCCAGTGAGTCTTGGGCAGGAAGAAAAAAAACAAACTCATCACCCATTGTTAATTAGGCAGAGGGTTTGTGACAGCACAAAGAAGCCTAATGCCAGGCAGCTATGGCCATCAGGTGTTCATTAGTGATGACAAGTGTGATTTTGAGCAGTGGTTCTCAAACTTCAGTGAGTCACCTTGCCAGGCCCCACTTCCATAGCCTCTGATTTGGTAGGGCCAAGTTACCGAGTGCTGCTGCTGGTTTAGGAGATGCCCTCTGAGGACCACGGAGAACAGAGCCCTGAATTTGATTCAAAGAAATCTGAGTCTCAGTGCTGGCGGCTTTTGCCGTATGGATCTTGAAAAATTAGTGCATTTCCATATGCCTGTCTAGTAGGTATCTCATTTATAATGTCTTTAAACAGAACTCTTTTTTTTTTTTTTAAACAGAACTCTTGATTTACACTTCTGTCCCCTTCTGCAAAGCTGTCTTTCAGTTTCACTTAATGGTCCCACCATTCACCAGGTTCCTCAGGCCAAAAATCCTAACGTCTTTGATTTTTCTCTTCCCTTCCTGCTATATCCAATTCAACAGCAAATTCTGTTGGTGCGTTAGAATATATTCCAAATCTGAGCTGTTCTTTCCACTTCCACCCGGACGGCCCTGGATCAAACTGAGCCCTCTCTTGCCTGGACTACTGCTGTAGCCTCCTAATTGGTCTTCCCGTTTTTCTTCGTGCCCGTCTCCATTTGTAGTTAGAATAAAATTCATATTCTTTAAGTCTTCCAGGTCCTTCATGGTTGGAAAGATAGGCCAATTTAGAGGCTTCAATTTTAATCCTAAAATCCCGTGAATCTGATACAAGACTCAGTATAATGGTTCCACTCTGTTTGGGCAGATACTTTACAACCTGTTCTTGGCTTGGAGTTTTTTTTTTGTTTTTTTTTTTTTTGAGACAGAGCCTCACACTGTCAGCCTAGGTAGAGTGCTATGGCATCACAGCTCACAGCAACCTCCAAGTCCTGGGCTCAAGCGATTCCCCTGCCTCTGACTCCCAAGTAGCTGGGACTATAGGCTATTTTTTTTTTTTTTTTTTTGTTGCAGCTGTCATTGTTTGCAGGCCCCAGGCTGGATTTGAACTCTCCAGCTTGGGTGTATGTGGCTGGCGCCTTAGCCGCTTGAGCCACGGGCTCTGAGCCTATTCTTGGCTTGGAAATGTTTTACTGATAAAGCGAGTGACTAGGAGATACTAAATTATCACTGAAATGGCATAGATCCCTGATTCTGGCAAACTTCTCAGAGTGAGTGTGTGGACTTGAATAGGTTGCCAACACGTTTGGCATTTAAGTTGGACAGCTCTATTCCCATATTTGCTTTTTTGTCAGCCCTAAGCAAACACCTGTTGATTTTTCTACCAAGGTCTTTTGCACTGTTCCTACAACTATGGTAATACTTTTTTTTTTTTTTTTTGAGACAGAGTCTCACTATGTTGCCCTCTGTAGAGTGCTGTGGCATCACAGCTCACAGCAACCTCAAACTCTTGGGCTCAAGTGATTCTCTTGCCTCAGCCTCTCAAGTAGCTAGAATTACAGGCACCTGCCACAATGCCTGGCCACTTTTTTGTTGTTGTTGCGGTTGTCATTGTTGTCTAGCAGGCCTGGGCCAGGTTCAAACCCACCTGCCTTGGTATATGTGGCTGGTGCCCTAACTACTGAGCTATGGGCGCCGAGCCTATGCTAAGACATCATGTGGTTTTGATTTTATTAAAGAATGACAGGTTGACCAGGACTTTGTCTCCATTTTGTCTTCTGGCAGCACATCCGATGGCATTCTTTTCTCCGCAGATGTGGTGTAATTTCTCTGAGACGCAGCACATTAACCTCTGGTTTTTAGGTCTGTCTCACTAAAGAAGTGTCGGTATGAGCAGAGGTCTAGGTTTTGTAGAGTTCTAACCTTCACTCATTAAGTATTGTTAAGTGTCTGCTGGTGTGTGTTGTGCTCTGCCAGGTGGCAAGAGGACTACAGAAAAAGATATGGCACTACCATGGCTTTCTAGAAGCTAAAAATCTGCTTGGCACCATGGCTTCCCCTACAAAGGACGCTGTGTATGATTGACTTTCCGGTTTTTCCACTTAACATGTGTTACATTTGTAATCAAAAAACTTAAAAGTGGGGTTGGGTGAAAACACACTGTTGAATAAAAAAGCAAATGATATGTACAGTGCGCAGTCTTTTATGTAAAGTTTAAAAACAAAAAAGTACTGTGTGTTGTTTATGGGTATATGCATATATGTAAGAAGTATAAAACAGATGGGAAGGATTCCCTCCAACTTCAGAACAGTGGCTATCTCCTGGGGAGGGAGGAGGGAACCACAACTGGGAGGTCAGTTGTCTAACACTTTATTTCCTTAAAAAAGAAATGGGGAAAACGTTAACATTTGTTAAATCAGAGCGATGGCTCCTGGGTGCTTGTTATATTGTTCTCTGTACTTTTCTTTGTGTTTGAAAATGTCAATTTTTGTATTTGTATTTTATATTTGTGTTAGAGTAGATTTATTTTTTTTATCTTGTGTTGGAGAGAGCAGCGAGATAGCCATGAAATGAAGTAAAATTTAAAGTAGCGTTATGATTAATAGTCAAAATAAGTCATATATACAGTGTGATACTATTTATATAAAGTTTTACATGCAAAACAATACATTGCTTAGGGATACATAGAAACACAAGAATGAGAATGAAAAGCCAGATTTAATAGAGTAGCTTTCTGGGAGGGCAAGTAGGGATCGGTGGGGGTGGGGGTGGGGGTGGGGGGATTGACTCCATAACATCCTATTTCTTAAACTGGCTGCTAAACATCTACCTGATTGTGCCTTATATTATGATTTAACTCTAGTTTATTTTAAAACTGTATAAGCCCTGATTTATGTATGTTAGGGAATCAGAAGGCATGGGTTAGTGGATGTTGGGGGTGGGGACAGGAAAGTCTCATGGGGGTGTAGAATTTGAAGGATGGATACAATAGGAAAGGGATGTAGAAATTAGAAAGGGCATTCCAAGTAAAGAGCCTGATTTAATAATTTGGGCATGTTTGAAAGGTGAAGTAGAAATCAGCCTTCCCTAGTGGGGAGTTTGGGTTTGGGAGGAGTAGAGATGGTACAGGCTGATAGGTGAATTATATGTAGTAAATGTCAGGAAATTAAGCACCTTACTTGTTGGGCCCTTTTAGTCTATCTTCATTTAGGCTCTGTAATTGTCTTGGTTTGTCTTCATTTTCTAACTTTTTGCCTGTCCTTTGTGAGGTGCAATAAACTGACTTATTACACAAAGTGTTCCACATTCAAATACATCATGGTTTAGTTCGAGAATATGTTAACAAATTCAATTTGGGCTGTGATGCCTTTGCTGATGAAGTCCATCATTTATCTCAGCCTTTCTGGTTGTGCCAGCACATTGGGCTGACATCTTTAAAGAATAGTCTACTGTGATTTTAAGATTTCTTTCCTAGATGGTAATGGATGGGCTCTGGCCCTTAAGCCTGCACAATTAGGTTTGCTTTTTTCCTGCATGAATTACTGGCAGGTGGTAATGCTCTTTTAAGGGGGTGGGGGTGGGGTTCCTACCCCTCACCTAACCTAACTGGCCTGTTGAGATAATTCCTGCATCACTGCTTGGCCTTTTGGCTAAGACCAAGTGAGCTCTTCTGTGGAATTTATCCCCTGATTTTGTGGTTTACTGCAAAGAGGGCTGTGGCTCATCTTAGATTATTTGCAAATGCTAAGTGCAAGTCAGTGGCCCTTTTGCGTGGAGGGATTTGGTGGTGGTTTTGTGTTTTACTTTTTGCTTTATCTAGTCCCTCTTCCCTAAGCCAAATTTTCCCATTACTCTTTGGTTCTTGTTTTATTCCCTCGTCTTTTCCTCTGCCTTGGAAACCTTTTAAACACATTAGAGTAGTATTGTTTGTTTTTCAGAGTTTGTATTTCTGTAGTAGTATGTGTAATGATTTGTTTACAAATTACTTAACTTTCCAGAGAGGTTTAGGGAGTATAAATGCGTATAGCTAAAAAGGTAGGCACAATATCATATGCAAAAAGATTCCCTCTGAAATCTTAATAGAAATAAATGTGAATATGATTGACTTGGTTACATTTTTAATTACAGGCATCTTTAGGATCACCTCTGTTATGTGAAACAAAGTCACTGGTAAACTTGTTCAGTTTCCTTAATATTGGGATAAGGTTTATGTTAGAAAAATGGAAGAGAGGAAGAAAACTAACATTACTTGCTTGGGTTGCCGGGTAGTGTTTGAATGTTTGTAAGTATACCTCACTACCTGCTTGCAATAAATGAATATTGCCACCCACCAGGAGTTGTACTCAAGGACTTTTGACATATTTGCTCATTTAAACCTTCCAACCCTCTTATGATTGCTTAATTTCTTTCTTTCTTTTTTTTCTGAGACAGAGTCTCACTTTGTTGCCTCCCAAAAGAGTACTGTGGCATCACAACTCACAGCAACCTCAGCCTCCTGGGCTCAAGCACTTCTATTGGTTCAGCCTCCAGAGTAGCTGGGACTACAGGCACTATTTTTTAGAGGTAGGGTCTCTCTCTAGCTCAGGCTAGTCTAGAACTCATGAGCTCTGGTGATCCGCCCAGAGTGCTCGGATTACAGGCTGCTTGGCCCTGCTTAATTTCTTTTCTTTTCTTTTCTTTTCTTTTCTTTTCTTTTCTTTTCTTTTCTTTTCTTTTCTTTTCTTTTCTTTTCTTTTTTTCTGAGACAGAGTCTCACTATTTTGCCCTTGGTAGAGTGCTGTGGCATCACAGCTCACAGCAACCTCAAACTCTTGGGCTTAAGCCATTCTCTTGCCTCAGCCTCCCAAGTAGCTGTGACTACAGGCGCCCACTACAATGCCAGGCTGTTTTTTGTTGCAGTTGTCATTGTTGTTTTAGTTGGCCGGGGCCGGGCTTGAACCCGCCAGCCTCGGTGTATGTGCCCAGTGCCCTACTCACTGAGTTACGGGCACCACCTGCTTAATTTATTTCTTATGAAGGTGATAATTGTACATGATAGTAAATCAGAAAGGTACAAAGGCTGTGCAGTGAAAACTGAATCTCTTTGGAGCCCCATCCGCTGTCATCAGGCTCCTCTCGCAAACTGCACCTACTGGTGTCTTGGGTATTCTTTCAGAGATACCCTGTGAATACACAGAGCTACATAAAGATGGGTGTGTATTTTTAAGATTAAAAAAATGATGGCAGTTTATGCGTTAATCTCTTTTCAATTAATGTCTAGTTTATTTCATTTCATTGGCCATAGAACTGCCTCATTCTTTTTAAAAGATGTACTATATTTAACTAGCTCCCTGTTGATAATCCTTTTTCTGTTAATAGATAAATTCAGCCCATTCATATTTATTGAAATAACTGATATATTTAGTCTTAATTATATTTTTATTTATTTATTTATTTATTTGCAGTTTTTGACCGGGGCTGGGTTTGAACCTGCAACCTCCAGCATATGGGGCTGGCGTTAATTATATTTTTAATATTTTCTTTTAAAAAATATTATATAGACTGTGCTTAGTTTGGAGGGCATACATGTATATATTCTAATAATTTGGAAGATTTATCTTTTTATTCTAGTGATTACATTTAGAAGCATAACTATATATCATATTTCTTCAGGCAATCTCGGTAGGCCCCCTACCATGAGCAATGATGAAATTAGTAGGTATATTTTCTGACCCCTCCATCCCCACTTGCTTTTAGTTGATTACATTATTTTCGTGGTTTTCTTCTACTTTTTTTTCTGGAAGAAGAATTAGGGGTGAGGTTTGAAGCCAGAAGGCCCTCAACTGGGTAAGTCACTTTTCTTATCAGAGCCTCAGTTTCCCCACCAGTAAACATTAGCAAATAGAATCAGAACATGGAACACTTGATGAATTTATGTGCCATCCTTGTGCAGAGGCCATGCCAGTCTTCTCTGCATTGTTCCAATTTTAGTATATGTATTGCTGGCGTGAGCCCTTTCCTGTCTTAAAGCATATTTTATGTCTCTGTTACTTGAGCTGTCAGCTTTAAATATCTTTTGAGTCCTGTTAGTAAAGATGAGGAAATCACTGCACTTGTCCATTTTTTTCCTCCTTCCTATTTTAACATTTGCCAAATATAACTCTACTTCTCTTTTGCAACCATGCAGCCTCACATTTAAGACTTCATCCTGAGGTTGGTCATTTCCACTCGTCCTCTCCCTGTGGCCTATCTCGTAGTTAGTTGAAGTTGTCCTCTCATAGTTTCTTCGGGCTGGAGTCAAGGAATTCATAGTCCCTGAGTTCTCACATGTTGAAAAAACACTTTTCTGTCACCTTTGTACTTGAATGACAGTTTGGGTTGATATCCAGTTATTCTTGAGTCACTTTTTTTCTTTTAAATGTGATATGTTACATACAGAAAAGTACATGAAACACAGACGTGCTTTATAGTGGCTGGTTTGGGGCTAAGAAAAACCATGGTGCTTTCAATAGTTTTATAGTACACGTCTCCTGATACACATATGTATATGTTTCTCTTAATATATGTATCTTAGAATGAAAATAAGGTATTTACTCTTTCTAGATATGGCTGAACTGATTTTTGAAGCGGTTTGTATCCCACCTGCAGTGTGTGAGAGTTTTTGTGCCATCTTCCCCTTGGTAGTATTGCTTCATTGTCTTTTAGCCTAATGAACCTCTAAGGTCGGCCAGATTCCCATCTTAGGTGAGAAAATAGATTCAAAGTAGTCAGGTAACTTGGTTCAAGTTAAAGTAGTATTGAATGGCAGAAGTGGCATTTGAACTCTGCTCTCTCCAGCTCTAAAGTCCATTACTTTCCACGCTGCCTTTTTTACATATAGGACGTCCTGACAGATATGTAAGGCACTAGAACTTCATCAGGGAAAATGAACATTATCAAAGACTTTTTTTTTTAAGAGTTTTGGGAATGGCTTGAGTATATTTGTTTTTGGAGGTAATCTATTTCTCAAAGTCCCGTCCAATTTTATGATACAACTGGTACTCAGCCATTAATTTTCTAACTAACAACTTGCTTCATTTTTTTTAGCATCCAGCCCGTGTATGGAGCTCAGCACCCTCCTCTGGACCCTCGGCTCACCAAAAAGTAAGTCAGTACATTTTTCCTTTTATCCATCTATTCCTGCCATCACCCTTGCACTCTCCCTTACTTTGCTGAAATGACAGCTTCCACTTTGACCTTTTCTAGTTTCTCTTTTGCCCAATTTTGTACCAGTAGATGAGCAATCATTTTGCTTCCAAATCGTCCATTACTAAATAGGAAATTAACTCACATTAGAGATTTGGTGTTTTGGGATTTGGTGTTGGATTCTCTGGTCAAAAAAGAGAATGGTTAAAAGGTCTTTATTAATCCTTGAAACCAAATAATTGCTGACTTATAGATCTTCTAGTAGGAGATCTGTTTTCTGTGACTCATTGCTTCTGAATATTGATAGGTCTGCCATGTATGCTGTGAGAACCGGGACAAAGAGAATATAACTCTAGCTGGCATTCTTCAGGTCCTCTTTCTCTTTGACACACTCTGTGATCTTTAGAGAACTAGGCATATAGACAGTAAAAAGCTCCCTGGATGCGATTTCTCTAGTAAATCTCTAATTATTTTCAAATACAACAGAAACTCTAGTAAATCCAGATGTATGAGTAGGTATCTTTACCCCCAATTATTATAATATACCTTTTTCTCATGGACCATCATTTAGCCACAGTGAATTTAAATGAGCAGGTAGATCACTTTCTCAGATTTTCTGCCTCTGTCTTTGGACATGCTTAATTTTAGAGACTTGTTTCTGGGAAAGGTGTAGTTTGTAATGACAGCTGAATGGTTTGGGAGGTACAGACCTAGGTTCTTACCCTCTGGGGATCTATGTAATTATATACAACCTTTCTTCCTTCACAGTCAGTGGGGGAGAAAAGATAGTATACAATCGTAATTCCAACTATATGACATTCTGGAAAAGGGAAAACTCTGGAGATAGTAAAAACATCAGTGATTGCCAAGGGGTGGGGCTGAGGAGAGGGATGAATAGAAGGAGCACAGAGGATTTTGGGGGCAGTGAAAATATTTTGTATGATACTATAATGGCCCAAACATGTCATTGTACACTTGTCCGCACCCCCATAGTGTCCAGCACCAGAGTGAGCACTAACCTGAACTACTGATTGAGTGCTTGTGATGTGACAGTGCAGGGTCATACTGCTGTGGTGGGGAATGTTGATAATGGGGGACCCTGTGAGTATATGTGGGGAGGGAGTAAATGGGAAATCTCTATGCCTTTCTCTGGATTGATCTAAAACTGTTCTAAATAAAATCTTTTTTTTAAAGAAAGGGAAAAAAGATAATGTGCAAAGTATTTTGAATACCTAGAAAAATGTGATTATCAAATATGCATCATCAATATTTAAACTTTTTTTTTTTTTGAAACCGAGTCTCAAGCTGTCACCCTGTGTAGATTGTTGTGGTGTCACAGCTCACAGCAACCTCAAACTCTTGGGCTTAAGCTACTTGCCTCAGCCTCCCAAGCAGCTGGGACTATAGACACCCACCACAACACTCAGCTATTTTTTGGTTGTAGTAGTCATTGTTGTTTGGCAGACCTGGGCTGGATTTGAACCCACCAGCTCTGGTGTATGTGGCTGGCACCCTAGCTGCTTGAGCTACAGGCGCTGAGCCAGTATTTAAACATTTTTTAAATAACTTAGCTGAATATGTGATATACTTTCTATAATTCTATCTACTTGCTCTTTTTGCAATTTGGCAAGTATGTAGAAGATAGTCTTCCGAATACTATGGGAGCATGACTGGTGTTCTTATCTGTACGATGCATACTCCTGTCAGAAACCATTCTAGTATAAGCTCCTTAAGAGAGGAACTTGGTTTTATTGACCCTATATCCTTAGCACCTAGAACAGCACATGGCTCATAGTAGGCACTGAGTAAATATTTGTGGAATGAAGCTATCTCATTTTTTAAAATAGTAGGCTTTTCTTTAATGTTCCTTGGTTTGCACCCTTTATTAGCTCTTCACAAGGGGAGCATATTTTCTGTGATATCCTACCCCTCCTCTCCTCTCCTCTTCTCTCCTTTCCCCTGCCCTCCCCTCCCTTCCTCTCCCCTCCCTTCCCCTCCCCTCCCCTCCCCTTCCCTTCCCTTCCCTAAGAGCTTAACTCCATTACCCTGTGTAGAGTGCCATAGTGTCATCATAACTCACAGCAACCTCAAACTCTTGCCTCGGCCTCCCAAGTAGCTGGGACTACAGGTGTGTGCTACCACTCCTAGCTATCTATTTCTTATTTCTATCTTATTTCTATCTATTTCTTATCAAGAATAGACTATCTGGGCTTGGCACCCCATACACTGAGGCTGGTGGGTTTGAAACCAGCCCAGGCCAGCTAAACAACAATGACAACTGCAACAAAAAATAGCCAGGCATTGTGGCATGCACCTGTAGTCCTAACTACTTGGGAGGCTGAGGCAAGAGAATCATTTAAGCCCAAGAGTTAGAGGTTGCTACGAGCTGTGACACCACAGCACTCTACTGTAGGTGACACAATGAGACTCTGTCTCAAAAAAAAAAAATGACTATCTGGTCTGTTAACCCATGTGACAGGCACTATTGATTACCTTGATAGTTAGCCGTGTCCATTCTTCTTCCATGCTCAAGAACCATAATTTTATCCAAATATGGCGTAAGCCAAAATATACTTAGGGCAGGTATTTGAATTATGATAATTTTTGGTAATTCTAGTGACTGGTCTAGGGTGGGCTCATCTCATTTGTTCTGGCCAATAAAAGAAAGTCTTTTGAGGGACTATTCTTAGAAAGATTTTCTTTTTTGATCAAAGGAAGACCATTCTGTGAAGAAAGCGTCTTTTGGCTGCCACTCACCTGTTCCCTGCTTTTTTGAATGTGGTAGGATGAAAGTGAGATGCTGAAAGCTGTGGCAGATAATGGGTAATTCTGAAGGCAAGGCCAAGAGAATTGCAGAGACACCAGCCCTGAGTCCTGACATCATGGGCTTTCCTATTTAAGCATTATAATTGAATATTCTGGTATAGCTAAAAGCATTCTAGTCACAACAAGGAGTTATTAATAAGGAATAGATCTATTCCAGCACATTACATAATATCCTTTGATAAACACTTGGCTAACATATAAATCCATTCATCCATTCATTCATAAAGCAGTAGGTCTACTGTCTCATGTTTTCATCAGGGTCCCCATATCCCATTTGCACCTGTTATCAACTGAGCTGTTTCTTATTGTATATTTAGGTCATATCTTCAGAATATCACCACCCCAAACTGCCAAGGCAGACTGTATATACTCTTTGTTTTGTCATCAGTTACTGATGTAAAACAATGAATATTTTCAGTGATCATTCAGCAGGGTTGTAGTCATACTTTTTCAATAGAAGTAATCAATTAGCTTTGCAGTTTGGAAAGAATTCAATTGTCACTGAAATAATTGCTTCCCTTTTTCATGGGTGTGGTTTGATACTAATATTCCACAACATGGGACCCCATCTAAGTCTGCACCAGACCATTTTACTCAGCCAGATTGTTGCAATAAAACATTTATTGCCATTATTTTAGTACCTTTGTTGGGACATTTTACAACTTTCTCTGCTACATGGTTATCCTTCCACTTCAGACCGCCATTAATTACTGTGTGGTTAATCCTCAGCACAGCAGAAACCTTTATGTTGGATCTTCAATCATCCAAACTGCACAAGCAGAGCAAGTCGGTCCCTGTCCACGTATCTTGACTTCAATTTGCCAAATTATTACTATTAGTGATAATATTGCCTGCAATAATATTTATAGCTCAGATAAAACTAGTCTACTGATGGTGAGTAGCTCCATTGGCCACTTGATAGAATGACAAGTTTCTAAGTGTATTGTTTTTTAAATTGATGTTAAAAGTATGATAGGTCTTAGTTATAAGTTATAAAATTAATTCATATGAAGCCACACTGGCTATTAAGATGGCTGGATTTATTTGAATGTTACTAAATTTCTCCACTTGCCTCAAACCACTTACCAGTATCAAAGTTTGTTTTTTTTTTTGATTTTTGTTTTTTTTTTTTGAGAAGTTTCACTTTTTTACCCTCAGTAGAGTGCTACGGTTTCACAGCTCACAGCAACCTCAAACTCTTGGGCTTAAGCGATTCTCTTGCCTCAGCCTCCCAAGTAGCTGGGACCACAGGTGCCTGCCACAATGCCCAGCTGTTTTTAGAAATGGGATCTCAGGCTGGTCTTGAGCCCGTGAGCTCAGGCAATCCACCCGCCTCAGCCTTCCAGAGTGCTAGGATTACAGGCATGAGCCACTGTGCCCAGCCCCCAAAGATTTTTTTTAGAACTCTGGGAAGTGCAACAACCACATGGCTAAAATAGTATAGTATCAAATTATGCAATGATTGATTTTTTTTTTTTTTTGGTACTTCTAATCAGTGTAACCTGTGGCTACCTACTTTTATTTTTTTTTCACATACCCTGAGGTATTTGTGTTACCATTTAACTCTTCACCAAGTCTTGTTTAAATGTGCCATTCAGTATGTTTTTGAGAGTTTTTAGTGTCATCTGCACTTTTCCAATCCCTTTTTTCTTTGCCACTTATTAGTTCCATGACCTTCAGCATATTAAACTCTCTGAGCCTTTATTTCCTTATCCACAAAATATAGTAAGATTCACCTCACAAAGTTGTTGTGAGGATTGCATTAGGTATCTGTAAAAGTGTTTTCTAATCTATAATTTGGCATACAGTTGTAAGGTGGTGTGGTGAAGGTATCCATCAGAAGCCAGTTTGGTAGTAACTTTCGTAGAGTTGTGTTTCACTAATCTTAATTAAACTTCAAACTACACCGTGGCATTCTTGTTCCTTGAATTAGGTATAATAGTTGGAACCATATTAAAATGAGGTAGCCTATAAATTAAAGGCGCTCCCTGCCGGAATTACCAAGATTAACTTTCTGTAACTACTGAAGTCAACAAGGAGGGGAGACATTTCTCTTCCAAGGACCCCATCGCTAGATGTGGCTTCTCCCCTTCCAGGCCACCTAAGTGATACACACAGTCTATTCTGAGTAGCAGGACGTTTCTCCTATGAGGTGAGAGAGTTGGGCTGTTGGCTGTGTGTACTTAGGGAATGTTATAGCTGGTGTGGGGCTCAGTTTCCTAGGCGACTCCTCTTCTCAGGTTGAAGAAGTCCTTTACCCACTTCTTTTCAACTAGTTTTTCTAGATGGAGCATTTAGCACATACTGGCTCAGGGGTTGGGTAGACCTAGATTTGAGCTTCACTGCCTGCTTACAATTTCAGTAAAAAGTCATTGATCGCTGTGTAACTGGTGACGATGAGTAGCTCCATTGGCCACTTGATAGAATGACAAGTTTCTAAGTATATTGTTTTTAATTGATACTAATGTAAGCTTCAATTTCTTTATAACTACTTACTTCAGTAAGCTTCAGTTCCTTTATCTGTAAATGGGAATAATAATAGTACCTACCTCATAGGTTCAAGAAAGTTAAGTCAGAAAGTAGGACCTTGGCCAGAGCCACTATTAAAGCTAGGGTTTTCTGTGTCCTGAAAGTTTCTTCTTAGCACCTGGTAAGACAGTACTTATTCTGGAGACTCTAGTTTCCAATGGCCACTGGCCATTCTTGCTCATATCTTTTTTTTTTTTTTTTTTTGAGACAGAGTCTCATTATGTCACCCTCGGAAGAGTGCCGTGGCATCACAGCTCACAGCAACATCTAACACTTGGGCTTAAGCAATTCTCTTGCCTCAGCTTCCCAAGTAGCTGGGACTATAGGCGCCCACCACAATGCCCAGTTTTTTTTGTTTTTTTTTTATTAAATCATAGCTGTGTACATTAATGCGATCATGGGGAACCATACACTGTTTTATATGCCATTTGACATATTTTATCACACTGGTTAACATAGCCTTCCTGGCATTTTCTTAGTTATTGTGTTAAGATATTTATAGTCTACATTTACTAAGTTTCACATGTACCCGCGTAAGATGTACCGCAGGTGTAATCCCACCAATCATCCTCCCTCCACCGATCCTCCCCCCTCCCTCCCCTCCCTTTCCCCTATCCCCATATTCTTAGGTTACAACTGGGTTATAGCTTTCATATGAAAGCCATAAATTAGTTTCATAGTAGGGCTGAGTACATTGGATACTTTTTCTTCCATTCCTGAGATACTTTGCTAACAAGAATATGTTCCAGCTCCATCCATGTAAACATGAAAGAGGTAAAGTCTCCATCTTTCTTTAAGGCTGCATAATATTCCATGGTATACAT
>CAUYPK010062718.1:0-12131 GCA_963574355.1 Loris lydekkerianus | reverse complement strand
TATTCAGGGAAATCATGTGCCACACCTTTTATGGGCAAACACAATTGTAAAGAGGATCTTTACCTAACAAATGCAATCAGTGTAACCTGGTTTCTTGTACCCTCAATGAATCTCCAACAATAAATTAAAAAAAAAAGTATAAAAAAAAATATATATATATATTATATTGAACAGAGTAGAATTGAAATCATTTCCACTTAGATCAGGAACCAGGCAAGGTTGCTTATTGTCTCCATTGCTCTTTAACCTTGTAATGGAAGTTCTAGCCGTTGCAATTAGGGAAGAAAAGGAGATCAAGGGTATTCACATAGGGTCATAAGAGTTCAAACTTTCACTTTTTGCAGATGATATGATTGTATATGTGGAAAACATCAGGGATTCTACTACAAAACTTTTAGAAGTGATCAAGGAATACAGCAATGTCTCAGGCTACAAAATCAACACCCCTAAATCTGTAGCCTTTATATATACCAACAATAGCCAAGCAAAAAAAAAAGTCAAGGACTCTATTCCTTTCACAGTACTGCCAAAGAAGATGAAATATTTGGGAGTTTACCTAACAAAGGACGTGAAACATCTCTATAAAGAGAACTATGAAACTTTAAGAAAAGAAATACCTTAAGATGTTAACAAATAGAAAAACATACCATGCTCATGGCTAGGGAGAACCAACATTGTTAAAATGTCTATACTACCCAAAGCAATATATAATTTTAATGCAATTCCTATTAAATCTCCATTGTCATATTTTAAAGATCTTGAAAAAACAATACTTCATTTTATATGGCATCAGAAAAAACCTGAAATGGCCAAGACATTACTCAGAAATATAAACAAAGCAGGAGGAATCACGCTACCAGACCTGAGACTGCACTATAAATCGATAGTGATCAAAACAGCATGGTACTGGCACAAAAGCACAGAAGTAGATGTCTGGAACAGAATAGAGAACCAAGAGATGAATCCAGCTACTTACCGGTATTTAATCTTTGACAAGCCAATTAAAAACATTCAGTGGGGGAAAGATTCCCCCATTTAACAAATGGTGCTGGGTGAACTGGCTGGCCACCTGTAGAAGACTGAAACTGGACCCACACCTTTCACTATTAACTAAGATAGACTCTCACTGGATAAAAGATTTAAACTTAAGACATGAAATTATAAATATACTTGAAGAAAGTGCAGGGAAAACTCTTGAAGGAATCAGCCTTGGTGAATATTTTATGAGGAGGATGCCCCAGGCAATTGAAGCAGTATTAAAAATACATTACTGGGACCTGATCAAACTAAAAAGTTTCTGCACAGCCAAGAACATAATGAGTATAGCAAGCAGACAGCCCTCAGAATGAGAGAAAATATTTGCAGGCTACACCTCCAACAAAGGTTTAATAAGCAGAATCCACAGATAACTCAAATGTATTACAAGAAAAGAACAAGTGATCCCATATCAGGGTGGCAAAGGACTTGAAGAGAAACTTCTCTAAAGAAGACAGGCGCATGGCCTTCAGACACCTGAAAAAATGCTCATCATCCTTAGAGAAATGCAAATCAAAACTACTTTGAGATATCACCTAACTCCAGTAAGAGTAGCCCACATAACAAAATCCCAAAACCAGAGATATTGGCGTGGATGTGAAGAAAAGGGAACACTTGTACACTGCTGGTGGGAATGCACACTAATATGTTCCTCTTGGAAAGATGTTTGGAGAATACTCAGAGATCTAAAATTGGATCTGCCATTCGATCCTATAAGTCCTTTACTAGGTATATACCCAGAAGACCAAAAATCACAATATAACAAAGACATCTGTACCAGAATGTTTATTGCAGCCCAATTCGTAATTGCTAATTCATAGAAGAAGCCCAAGTGCCCATCGACCCACGAATGGATTAATAAATTGTGGTACATGTATACCCTGGAATATTATGCAGCTTTAAGAAAAGATGGAGACTTTACCTCTTTCATGTTTACATGGATGGAGCTGGAACATATTCTTCTTAGCAAAGTATGTCAAGAATGGAAGCAAAAGTATCCAATTTATAGCTTTCATATGAAGGCTATAACCCAACTAATATGGGCCAAGGGAGTGGAGGGGAGGAGGTTGGGGTGGAGGGAGGGTTATTTGGGGGGCCACACATACGGTGCATGTTAGAATGGGTACAGGAGAAACTTACTAAATGCAGAATTCAGATGTCTTCATCAATAACTAAGAAAATGCCATGAAGGCTATGTTAAACAGTTTGATGAAATATTTCAGATTGTATATGAAACCAGCACATTGTACCCCTGGACTGCACTAATGTACACAGCTATGATTTAATAATAAAAAAATAGTAAAAAATAAAAAAGCAAAAAAAAAAAAAGAAACAATCCAATTAAAAAATAGACAAAGTCTCTGTACACGTACCTCATCAAAGACATACAGATGGCAAGAAAGCATATGGATAGATGTTTAATTTACATCATATGTCACTAGGGAATTGCAAATTAAAATAACAGTGGCATACCCCTATATGCCTGTGAAAATGGCTAAAATCCAGAACACTGACAACAACAAATGCTGATGAGGAGCAGAGCAACAGAAACTCTCATTCATCACCAGAAGTATGCAAAAAGGTAGAGCCAAATGGAAAGCATTTTGGCAGTTTCTTACAAAATTAAACATACTTTTATCATGTGATCTAGCAACTGTGCTCCTAAGTACTACCAAAATTGGTTGGAAACTCTTGTCCACATAATGGTCATAGTACTTTATTCATAGTTGCCCCAAATTGGAAATAACCAAGATGTCCTTTACTAGGTAAGTAGATTAAAAAATGGTACATCCATGAATGGAGTATTTATTCAATGATTTTTTTAAAAAATGAGCTACCAGCCATGAAAAGACATGGGAGATTCTTAAGTATCTTGATAAATAAAAGAAGCAGCTGAAAAGGCTAAATACCTTATTATTCCAATTATATGACATTCTGGAAAAGTCCAAACTATAAAGACAGTAAATAGATCAGTGATTTCCAGGGATTAAGGGACTGGTGTAGGTAGGAATTAACAGGTGGAACAGAGGGAACTTGCAGGGCCGTGAAACAATTCTGTGTGATATTATAAGGGTGAGTTCACGACACTATACCTTTGTGAAAACTCATAAAGTTGGACAACACAAAAACGAACCCTAATTACAGCATGAACTTTAGTTAATAATGTGTATCAATATTGTTTTTATCAATTTTAGCAAATGTAGCACAGTAATTAATGTAAGAAGATAATAATAGGGAAGTTGAGGTGGAAAAGATAGGACAACTCTATTTTCTGTGCTATTTTTTCTGTAAAAATAAAACTTCCTTAAAAAATAAGTATATTAAATATAAAATGTAAGTTTTTTTTAAAAAGGCAAACAGTAACCAGGACAAAAATATGTTTTATGAATACTATCAACAAAAAGGCATCAATGTAGTACAGTAACATAGAGTAAACCTAAAGTATAGCCAGTATTTGTTTATATTTATAAACTTAGCAGGTTTTTTCAAAAGAATATTTGGAATGAAAAGAGCACATTAACTGAACACAGCAAAGCTGGGATTTTGCATGTTACATTTTTCCTTGCATAACTGCAAATCAAAATGAAGTCTCAAGATTATTTCTCCTTGTGATCATTCTGAGGAGTTACTCTTGTTTTCAAGACCATATCCAAATGCTATGATTTTCTTTCAACAGTATTATTCTACGTGTTTATCCTTGTTTCTTGTTTCTGTAGGCCCACAAAAATCCCAATCTGGGATTTAAGATTTCTTTTCTTAATGCCCATATCTATCTAATCATATAAAGTAGTTTTTAAAAATCACTTTTTTAAGTAATTACACAAAATCACTTTTTAAAAGTGACCACAAAGTTTAAAAATTTTTTCAGTCTTCAGAAATTTGCTTTATAACTGCTGCCTTCAAAATACCTGTCTTCTATAAAATATTTCTTATTCCAGAAATACCACATTCAGGTCTGCTCTATGTTGCTGGCCACACTAAATGACAGTTGAATAGAGAGAAGTTATGGAAAATCCTAGAATATATAAGGTAGCTTTCTTCTTTCAGTTATTTAAGGGGGAGGAGGACATGCTTCAGGCAGCTGTACTGAGAAACTAGCCCTGCGGACCGTTGGCAGCGCAGCCCCAAGCCTCTAGCTTAGTGGGCAGCGCCATCTAGTGGATGGACTTTCTTGTTTCAGCTTGATCCACAATTGGCTGAATGGCCCGTGGAAAGTCATTTTACCGGGTATCTGCTGCTTCGTACATTAAGTTGGGCATAATAGTGCCAATTTTAGCTGATGGTGTGAAAAATATGAAGTCATGAAAAGCCTCAGGGTCTTTATTATTAGTTCATAGCTACACTTAGAAGAAAGTTAATTTTTGCTCTAACGGAATTCTCCAGGCCTTATGTTGATAAGTTTGGCTGAAAGCTTTGGGGTTTTTTCTCCTTCTATGACTGTGGCACATATAAGCCTAATTAGTACATCTGCAAGTTTATGAAATGACTGGTTAGAATTCAATAACCTTTATTGCATGTGGCCCACAAAAGCCAATTATATTTTTAAAAATGGAGACTTTATATCCTTCGTATTAACCTGGATGGAAGTGGAAGACATTATTCTTAGTAAAGCATCACAAGAATGGAGAGGCATGAATCCTATGTACTCAATTTTGATATGAGGCCAATTAACGACAATTAAGGTCATGGGGGGGGGGAGGACAAGCAGAGAGAGGGAAGGAGGGAGGAGGTGGGCATGGGGACAGGGCATGATTGCAAGAGGGACTTTACCTAACAAATGCAATCAGCGTAACCTGGCTTATTGTACCCTCAATGAATCCCCAATGATAAAAAAAAAAAAAAAAAAAAAAAAAGAAAGAAAAGAAAGAAAGAAAGAAAATTGTGGACACAGTTCTGATGCATCAGGAAGAGACAGGAAGAGAACTGGATTCTCAATGAGAAACCAGAGTAAAACAGGACTTCTACTTGGCCTGGCACCACGGTAGTGCCTGGGATTCTCAGCCACTGACTGCCCTGTCTAAGGCCCTCTAACTGCTTTTCTCTTGCCTCTGGGCCTTCTTTGTTTTGTCCTCTCTCATTCATATTCAAGACCATGACTGGAAGCCCTGGACGGATATCCAAAACATTTCTTAATGTAGATAATTGAAATATAAATGTCCCTCCCTTGCACTATTAATTATCTTACAGCTTTCCCCAAGCACTCTTTGTATATATAGCAGCTTAAATGGTGACTATAAAATGTGAAGAGATTTTTTTCCTCATTTTTTCTGTTCTTGCTTCTGTTTCTTATTCTATTTTTACTCATTGGTCCTCTGTTCACCTATTGTATTTCAAAAGGAAAACTACATTGAAGTTTTCTTCTTTTTTTTTTTTTTTCTTTTTTCCATTGAGATGGAAAAGAATCCAAAGATCTTTCAGTGCAATCACTACCACTAATCACTCATGTGGTCCTGGTGAAGCTACCTTAATACTTGGGCCAAAGTTTCTTCATTTGCAAAATGGAGATAAACAATTTAATGCGTGAGAAGCATAAGCTGTGCCTGGCACAAGGGCTCAGTGACAAATATTTTCATTATCTGGGGAGGGAGTAATCTTTAAAAATAAAAGTTCTGGCCTGTAAGAATGATCTTTATAGCAAAATAGTTTTAAAAAAATTATTAACTCATAGTTTTTCAGTAAAGACTAAATCAGTCTATCTCTTTCTCTCCTCTCTTCCGGCTCTCTTTCTTTCTCTTGCTAGTCATGGATTTTTGTTTTCACGAACTATTGAGGAGCCCAGCAGACCAAAAGGAAATGAAAATTTTTCTCTTCATATTTCACCAGCTCCTCTGCCTTTTAGAATTTGCTCCCATAGCCTCAAGTGATTCCACTGAGTATCCTGATGAGCAATGAAATGTGAACAACAGGCCTCAGGACTGGACACACCTGGAAAAATGTCTGCCTTCAACCTTGGTGGAGGAAAAACTGGACACAGCATTTGCATTAACAATACTTTGTGAATTCACCTGTAGTCACCTTTTTTGGTCCCCCCTTAAATTAAGCAACTGCTTGACCTCAGATGCAGGCATTCTTCCTTTTCTTTCTTTTGGGATGCCTGGCCATCTCCTAGTTCTTTTCTCTCTATTCCCACACTTTCTTCCCTCTCTTACACCCTCTTTCTAAGACAAAATAAAGTCTATGCTTTTGAATCTTAATTTTGGCCTACAGAAGTCTGTTTCTCATTCCACATGTAGGGCATCTTCTAATCTTTATAACCCTATCATGGCCAGTTTGCCAATAAAGAAAAGTAAACTCAATCCAGAAAAGTTTCTTAATATTCTCAAAGGAGAGAAATTCTAGAAGATATTATGAAAGAATTCTTAATTCTAGGCAATTTACTGACTTTTGCCACTGAGCCATTGTAAAACAAACAGTACTTAATATACAGTAATGTTGATGGAAAAGAAGCCATACTTTGCACAATAATTTAAAGAAGTTTATTCTGAGCCAAATTTGAGTACCATGAGCCAGACCCACACCAAAGAAGCTCTTGAGCAAGTGAACTCACAGTGGTGGGGTTACAGTTTGGTTTTATACATTTTAGGGAAACAGGAATTATAGGTGCGGTCATAAATCAATATGTGGAAAACCTACTTTGGTTTGACCCCAAAAGGTGAAACGTCTAGAAGCATGGAGACTTTCAGGTTTTAGGTGGGTTTAAGTATTCTTTAGCTGACAATTGCCTGAAAGACTTAGGTTTTGTGTACAAGACCAGGAGTCAATGAAAAGAATGCTTAAGACAAAGGGTCTGTTAATTAGAGACAAAGGACTGAACAGATTCAAATGGTTTGTTATGTATATTGAAGACCTGAAGGTAGGTCTTGAATAGCCTTAAGCCTGTTAAAGAGTTGCTCAGGGCATCTCTGAGGGGGCGTGATGAGGCCTGTCTGATCTCTTTTGTCATGACTAAGCAACTGTTTCAGGGATTTCCCCTTGGCCAAGAAGGGGTTTAGTCAGTCAGTCACAGGATGGGGGGAGCCTTAAGATTTTATTTTAGTTCACAATAGGCTTTTAGTGGATATCATTACATTAACAAAGTATGTGTATGTCATTTACAATGAGATAGCTAGCTCTCTATGGGTTTTTAGACAACAGTTTCTGCAAATCCTAAAAGGAGAGGCACTGACTCCCTTTGTTCTTGAATATCTTAAGTATATTTGTATAGCCAAAAGCCTAAGATGACTTCTCCTTCAAGGTCCAGGGGTAGGTCTGTTCACTGCTCAGTATAATAAAATAATGACTCATATAATAATATGCATGCATATAATAATAATAATGCAACAAAGGTAGGACAAGTTTCCTTGCAATCTCAATACTGGGATTTCCTAAGTTTCTCAGCTCTGATATAAAGCAACGTGTATGCAGCATCTATTCCATGTTAACTCTGAACTTTAGAGCCAAGAGAAATTGACACAAATATTATGTGGGTTCCTTGCCCTCTGGACAGGAGGAAGCCAATATACTGAGATAGCAGAGGTTGCAGCAGAGGGTTTTAATCCCACAAGGCACCACATGAGGAGATGGGAGGAATTTTCTCAAATCCATCTCCCTTAAAATTTTGGGACTAACACTAAAGGTAGTTTGCAAAATAAAGGGCTTAGGAATTGTGTCTGCTGATTGGTAGGGATGAACTCATTGAGTTGGGAAGAAGAAATTGTCTTTTTTGCTGAAAAGAGGTGTAGAGGGTTGCAGGACCTATTGAGTCAGTTCCAATGCATGGCCACTGGTCTGGTTGGCATCAGTTGGTCCCCCCCAAACGCAGAGTCTAGAATATATCTCAAGGACCATTCTAAGGTTTTACAAGAATAATGTTATCTATAAAAGTGATTGGGGAAGTAATAAATCTTACACTAGTCAAGGATACATGACTCTTAAGCACTAAGCAGGTACTGAAAGGCAAACTCTGAAAGAATGAATGGCTGGCTAACTCATATATATATATATATATATATATATATATATTTCTGTGGAAATCGGACTTTTACTGTAATTCTTACTGTATGGCCTTACATTAATATAGGTGATCTCCCAAACATGAAGCTAATGCTGCTTAACTGTGCAATGAGCAATAATGCCCTTCGTCTCTGAGTTGGGAACCTCATGTCTTCTGCCAGTGCCCATAAAATTGGAGTAGAACAGTTTGTTACCTTGCATTGGGATAAAACCCTTCACAGTTCTTGACGTTATTGCTTCAAGTTTGTTTTCTAGTCCCCTACATGAACTCTCCAAATAAGTATATTAGGCAGCCACGTGAGAAACCTCAATGAAATAAGATATTACCTCCACATAAAAACCTATTTGGAAAACTCAAGGCTTGACTAAATCACTTAGCTATTTGATTTTGTTTGTTTTTATTTCAGGTTAATGTGAGTGTACATTCAATCCACAATATTTGAATTTGTTGTTAGGAGGAATTTCTCTGGTAGTTGTGTCCCACAGATAAGTTGTGGCTATTTCCTCTAAAAGGAAAACTGGAACCTGTAGCATTTAAAGGCATATACAGGGAAAGGAAAAGTCAAGAGGAGGGGGGAGCTGATGAGGCAAAATTGTTACATTCTTGTGAGGCCCAAGAAATCTACATTTTACATACAATAGAGGAAAGTTAGAAAAGAAAAAAGGAGTGAAAGTAGCATCAATTATGTCTTTGTCCCTGGGGAGGTGGAAGAATGTCTGATTCTGTGTGTTTCCAGTTCTGTTACCTGTAAAGATAAACTTATAATTCATTATTTCCATGGAATGGAATAGGTTTTAGTTTTAGGTGCTAGACATACAAGTAGGTACAATTTCCATGTCCTTGTTTATGGAAGGTCAGCAAGGAATTTCCAAAATGAATGATCGGTGGGGCCAGTTCTTCATAGGTACCTGATGCATTTTACCTTCTCTTCTGCATAAGAGTTGAGGAAGGTGGCCCTGAGATTTTGATTTTCTTTTTACATTGGGAATGTAAATTAGGACAGCCTCTATGGGAAACAGAATGGAGGTTCCTCAAAAAAATTAAAAATAGAACTACCATTAATTCTACTACTGGATATATATACAAAAGAAAAGAAACCAATATATCTAAGAGATATCTCCACCCCCATGTTTATTATTGCACTATTGATAATACCATAGCTAAGACATGGAATCAACCTAAATGTCCATTGACATGTGAACGGGTAAAGAAAATGGTATATATATATCATGGAATATTACTCAGCCTTCAAAAGGAAGAAAATTCCTTCATTTGTAGCAACATGTAACTGGAGGTCATTATCTTAAATGAAATAAGCCAGACATAGAATGAAAAATACATCATGTTCTCACTCATATGTGGGAGCTCAAAAAGTGGATCTCCTGGAGGTAGAGAGTTGATTGGTGGTTAACAGAGGCTGGGACAGTAGGGGAGGAGGGATGAAGAGAGGTTGGTTAATGAACATAAATACAGAGGTGCCAAAATATATGTATACACATTCTGAGAAAGGAAAAATCCATATTAAAATCATAATACTCAAGTCACATTTGACTTCTGCAATTACAAGAGGTGCTTAAATGTGACTTGAATCCATCCTTTTGTTATCAGTATATACTGAGTATTGCCATTTTAATACAGTTTTTTTCTTTCTTAAAATATGTTTTTGGCACCCTCTGAATACAGTAATATAGAAGTAATAAAATATGCTGTTCATGACTGTAGTAAACATTGTGTATTTTGTGGATCAAAATAACTAGAAGAATTGAAGTGTTTCCAATATAAGGAACAGATAGATGTTTGAGATGATGGATATCCCAATTATCCTGATCTGATCATTACACATTGTATGCATGTATGAAAATATAACATGTACCCCAAAAATATGTACAACTATTATGGATCAATGAAAAATAGCACCTTGTCACTGGGGCTAGAGTTTGCTTTTGTTATTCTTCTTAATCTTTTAGTTTTCAATAATGTCCATTTAAAACCATAGAAGGTAGACTGCATCGTTTTTTTGTTTTTTTTTTTTTTTCTTTTTCTTTTGGAGACAGAGTCTTGCTCTGTCACCTAGGTACAGTGTGCCCTGGCACACAAACTTCTGGGTTCAAGTGATTCTACTGCCTAAGCCCCCTGAATAGCTGGGACTATAGGGCCCCTGCCACAATGCTGAGCTAGTTTTTATTTTTGGTTGAGATAGGGGGATCTCACTTTTGCTCAGGCTGGTCTTGAATTCCTGAGTTCAAGCAATCTACCCAGCTCCGTCTCCCAGAGTGCTAGGATTATAGGCCTGAGCCACCATGCCCAGCCGGTAGTTTGCATCTTAAATGATAATTAGTGAACAGTAGAGACTAGAATAAATCCCTTGGTAAATGGTAAAAAAAGAGAAGTACAAAGTCTCCTGTTTCATTAATTTGACTACATCCAGCAAGAATCCCAACAGGTCACACATTGCAACTACAAGAGGAACCCTAAGATTGGCAGTGAGTCAAATCCTCTGTGCTTTTCATCTTCATTTAAAATAATAATTTACTTTCCAAATAGAAGCTGGGAATACTGGGAATACTAAATCAACTAAAACCATTCATCTGATAAAAGATATGCAAATATCTTTATAAATATACAGTATCATCTATAATGTTGACAGGTCAGATAAAGCTACCAACTTTCACTTAAAATTCTAAATTCCAAATACAGGATGCAAATACAGAGATTACTTCCCCCACACACACATACACATACATATTACCCCCCCACCTCCATTTTATTAGCTCTGCAGATGGATACAAATTGCATATACTATATATTATTCATAGATTCCCCATTGCTGACCCACCTTCCTGTACAAACCAGACTCAAATATTATAGGAAACTGCAATGCCAAAGACTTGAATTTTGAAAACCAATTGAACTGATTTATCAGGAATGTTGGCAATGCTCTGGAAATGCCCTTAGGGCACACAATATGTTTAGTTGTGTTAAATAACAAAAGCAATAAACATCCAAACCAAATAAAAACAACAAAGACAAACCTGGTCTAACATTTGTCAAGTAAGAGGGCACCCCTGCAGCAGTGGCCCATGAATACTTTCTGCTCTCCAACCCTGGGTTTCATCAACAATTCCTTTTTGTCCCCATAATAAATAATTAGAGTGTGAAGTGCCTGAAGGCAGAGGACAGTCCCACCTGGGGGAAGGAAGCCTGACTGCCCGGAGACAGCCCTAGGAAGGGCTTATGAGAGACTGGGTAGGCAGCTCTCATTTAGTACAGGTCATCCCTGAACTGGATTCCTCAGGAGATAACACCATGGAGCAGCATCAACGTTTTTTTTGGCTACAACCTTGGTATAGTCTTTATTTATTTAAAGACTTCTAAAAGAGTTTTAATCACAGGTGATATATAAATACAAATAAGAATATGAAATTTTGCTCAACATCATTAATCAATGGGGAAATGATAATTAAAAATACAATCACTGTGTACCATATACACCTACTGGAATTAGAATATATAAAATTTATTTTATTTTATTTATTTATTTATTTATTTTTTATTAAATCATAACTAATTTAGGGCTTTCACATGAAAGCTATAACCCAGTTACAACCTAAGAATAGGGGGAAGGGGGGAAGGGGGAAAGGGAGGGGAGGGAGGGGGAAGGTGGGTAAAGGGAGGGGGACAGATGGGATCACACCTGCGGAGCATCTTACCAGGATATATGTGAAACTTAGTAAATGTAGAATGTAAATGTCTTAGCACAATAACTAAAAAAACGCCAGGAAGGCTATGTCAACCAGTGTGATGAAAATGTGTCAAACAGTCTATGAACCTAGTGTATGATGCCCCACGATCATATCAATGTACAAAGCTATGATTTAATAATAAAAAAAAGTTGATCCTTTTTTTTTTTTTAATTGAATCATAGCTGTGTACATTGATATGATCATGAGGCACCATACACTTGGTTCATAGACCGTTTGACACATTTTCATCACACTAGTTAACATAGCCTTCCTGGCATCTTCTCAATTATTTTGCTAAGACATTTACATTCCACATTTACCAAGTTTTACATATACCAGAAGCAGGAAGGTGGCTACAG